>CAUYQG010193702.1:0-22821 GCA_963574415.1 Tarsius wallacei
CAGAATTTTAGGAATCTCGTGCAACCTTAAAACATATATTAATAAAAATTTCTACAAAAATAACTCAAAAAGTTAAACACCATTTCACATTTGACATTGCTTCCCTTATGATTTCAACATACCAAATGAATCCAATATCTCTCTCTTAGACTTCCAGGGGTCCTCATATTTAAAAACTTAATCTGAGGTTAAAAAAAAAAACCTGAAGTTAGCATGTAAATTTTGATGTTGTGAAGTCTGTCGAATATCAAAGGTTTAAAACACTTACTCAAAGCTGGGATTGATAGTGGTCGATATCTGCCTGGGGAAGCGGGGGCACACCTCATCAACATGGGTACCTGCACAAGGAACATTTGTATACTTAACCCTGAATTGTACTCCACAATTTCAAAATAAAAATTAAAAGAGAAAAATTAAAAAATAAAACACTTGCTCAAAATAGGAACATAGTTCGCTGTAGAATAATTGTCATTTATTCAGTCAAAGTGATTGAATCAGAGATTTCAAAAAGCAAAATCTCTACTTCTTTTTCTTTGTTTTTTGAGTCAGGGTCTCACTCTGTTGCCCAGGCTGGAGTGCAGTGGCACAGTCATGACTCACTACAGTGTCAGCCTCGTGGGCCCAGGAGATTCTTCTGCATAAGCCTTCCAAGTAGCTGGGACTATAGACACGCACCACCATGCCTGGCTAGGTTTTTTATTTCTTTTTTGTAGAGATAAGGTCTTGCTATGTTGCCCAGGAATTTCACATCTATTTTAAATCCCCTTGGCCTTGGCTCACAGGAAAAGAAGGTATGGGGATCTAATGCTTTGAAACCCAGGACACCCACTGAGTCATATTTTACTAGAAGGAAGAGGACACTCTTCCTCCATATTTTATACTCCCTCCTCTTAGAAAGTAGCTATACTTCCAGCCACCCATCCATTCCATACTTCTGGCTGGGTGATTTGATTCAGAGACCTTTATGGTCAGTCGTCTCTCTTCTGTGTCATACAATAACTTAACATAATAAATGGACATGGGCATGAAAGTCCTAAAATGCAGACTGGGAACTAGATGAGACAAAGAGGAAAGCCCCTTAGGACTTAAACTCTTCATCAGCAAGTCCTGCATTTCGAGGGTTATGAGAAATGAGCATATAAAAAATACACAAGAACTCATTTATTCATGGGTCACCTCTTTATTGCATTCTCAGTGCTACTTCTAGTGTTAGAATACAGGTGTTTCTCAACTTTCCATCAGGTCACATTCTGATAAGCCCTTCGTAAGTTGAAACTATTATGAATCAAAAATGCATTTTCCACATCTAACCTATAGAACATCGTAACACATCATAGCTTAGCATAGCCTGCAGTAAACATGCTCAAAACACTAACATTAGCCTGCATTTAGGTAAAACCGTGGTGCCAACATAGTACACTGTAGAGTATCAGTTGTTTAGCCTTATGTTTGCAGTTGGCCCACATGGAGAGAGTATCTTATATCACTACCCAGTTAGAGGTGAAAATTAAAAATTCTAAGTGTGGTTACTACTGAATGCATATTGCTTTTGCACCACGGTAAAGCCAAAAAATTGTAAGTCAAGCCATCTATGATTTCTTGGGCATACAGCTGCTTCAGAAATGGCGTGGATAGTCTATAGCCATACCACCCTGAACGCGTTCCATCTTGTCTGATCTGAGAAACTAAGCAGGGTCGGGCCTGGTTAGTACTTGGATGGGAGAGATGTTGTGGAGAGGTACATGTGATTGGCAAGGTACAGTTTAAACTAATTCCAGGGTCTCAGCATCGCAGAAAATACATTTTAATTGAGAATTCCATGATTTAAATTATGTGCAACATCTGGCCATTAATGGGCATATGGCCATCGTTGGTTTCCATTCCCTTCATTTTGAGAGGCAGTATGCCATTGTGTAGTTAGTTTTAATGTGTTCCAGGGGCACAACAGCCTGAGTTCTGTGATGGTGTCATCCAGCTATCTAGCTGGTGAGAGGAAAGCAAGGAGGAAGTACAACTTGTTTTCCGTGAAACCCTCCATTGGCCTGCCCTACATGGCACCTTCTGCACAGTGAGGCCCTGTGTCCTCATTCATGGAGCTGAAAAGGGACAGGAGACAGCCAGCATCTGGGGACGAGGCTCTGTGTTTAGGGACAGCGGCTTTGAACAATCTGGATGTGAGTGAGCACCTCTCACTTTGGAGGTGCATAGGGGGTGTCTTCCTAAGTGTCCGCCAGGCCCTTCCACCTCCTCTGACCCCACTCCTTTCCTCTTGGGGAGGTTCTCTGGGTAATTCCTTTCTCCTCCCCTGTGGGTGGGGCCTGGCAGCTTGGTGGGGGCCATGCCTGGAGCATGTGGTGCCATCCCCTGGGGTAGGAAGGTAGGACTGAGGCAGATCAGATCCTCCAGCCCTGGAAAGGAGCAGCTCCTGGGGAAGGGGTGACAGTTGTGATGCAGGCCAGGATCCCACCACCAGGGGCGGGCCCCACATGCCCTCCAGAAAGAGCAAAGGGGAGGCCGGACTCCCCGGGAGCAGTAGCAGCAAGTCAGACAAGCTGGGGTGGGCCCACCAGTCCCTTCTGCAGCCTCTATGCTGTGGGGTGTCACCCCCCTTGTTCTCTGTGGAATCACTGTGATGCCTGCTCTGTCTGTTTCTATTTTACGGTTTAGTATGTGATTGTATTTGGGGAAAAAACACCCGAAGCAAGTGGGGAGAGGGAAGTGTTTTTTTTTAATGAGAAGAGTAAAAGAACATGGGCTTAGGGTAAGAGAAAGCTGAATTTTAGTCCTGACTTTGCTACTTACTCATTTTGCGAAATAGCACATCATTTAACTTTTTGAATATCCGTGTCTTCAGTTCTAAAAAAATTATTATAACTACCCTTTGATTAAAGGGAAGCTATAATAAAACAGCATATGGGAAGAACTTAGAAAACTGTCTAATGGTTAATTATTTGTTACTTATTTATAAGTGTATGACTATATTTTAGAGCTCTTTTCTAGTTACTATACTGAGCATTGCAAAACTCAATAGAACCGAATTTCCAAATAGACTTCTATGATCCAGCAATGGATTGAGAGAAGGAGTGCACAAGTGAAGTAAACATTAGGGGCCCAGGATAGGTGTTGAATTAAGGTTTTGAATGCTAATATGCTTAAATAGAAGTCAGGTAAACTACGTCGGACTCTGTCTTATAGACAACAGATGTCAAAATGTCTTCATACTCTTGAAAAAAGAGTTTTGAAGCATTCTGCTTTGTCTTAGCTATCTAAAACTATTGGTGCTTTAATAACTGTAATGATTTATATACCTTCTCCTTTCCCAAAAAGGATTTGTAGAAGCTAATTCCGTGTTGAAATTAGAGAAGGCTTGGGGAAGAGTGGAGAGAATTAGACATACTGTCAGCCAAAGGGTTCCTACAGGGCCTACTAACATTTAGATCTTTCTAGAGAAATGCGCTGTACTCTTTCCAATAGAAGCCTAGAGGTTGAATTGTAGAGTTAAAACGTAGGCAGTTCTAACAAGAAGGAGAAATGCTCATACTTATTATAGGAAGATACACAGACACACATATTTTGGTACATAGGCTAAGCCAATATAGTCAAACCAAAACATAAGTCATTCTCTCGCTGAGGATAAGTGCGTGGTTCTGTAGGCACCTTCCATCTTTTTACTCCTGAATCCTTAAGGAATGGTCACAGCTGGCTCAACTCCTTTCTGCATTCCAGGCCAACGAAAGAAGAAAGAACCTTAAGTTGAGGTAAACATTTTTCTCTTAAGCAAATGATAAGAAATTTCCACACATGATTTCTGCTCACATTCTTTCACCAAGAATACAGTTACCAGGCCACAATTAGCTGCGAAGGAGGCTGACAAATGTGCCAAGCTAAAACTCCATTCATCTCTAAAAGGTGAAAATGGAACTTGCTGGACAGTAAGCAATCCTTTATAAACGGAATGTAAGCATATCCATTATAATTCAAGTTTAATTCTATAATAAATCTAAACATTTAGATTTTCTATTTTTAATCCTAATACATAAGAGCTTACATAATATATGGATTCTGTGGCTTGTATTTAGTTTTTACGTGTTCAAACAACTCCAAACACTTTGGAAGCAGGCTAACGAGGTATCCACTAACTTTGGAGTTTGCCAATATATGTGGCATGTGATTTTTACCATTACTTTTATTTTTCACATTACCAAAACACTTATGCAATTTACTGTATTTATCATAAAGGTGGTGTTAATAAAAATAAGAATCTTATAATTTCTGTCCTTAAGGGTATTAAGAATTGATCTCCTTTTATAATACATTGAAGGATTTTTTTTTAATGGTCAGTTCTAGGGAATGAGAAACACGGTGTCTCCAATGGTTTGCAGCATTCATTGCCATTATGAGATTGGCATGCTTGGGCCTTTGTTCAATGAAATTAGACTGAGTTATCAGAGCATCAGTTGTACACGGAAAAAATGGCACTAGATATTTCCTTAAAGTGCCATTACTCTTGGTACCATGAACCTACCCACTTCTGCAAACACCTGTGCCTCTCTCTAACACTTATGTTCCCTCTCAATGCCCCCCTTCCATACTTACACGTACACTTTCCAGCATCTCATTTGTTTTCTGAGGCATGCTTAGCTCTTCTGAGTTAGTGATAAAGCCAATCAAATGTCCAGCTCTTTAAGTTCTGTCTCTATCAATTGCAGTAACTGGTTCAAGGGTAGTGTTTTTTGTGCCCATGTACCATAGGTGAAAACCTTTTCTGCTTGCTGTCCACTTAAATCCGAACTTCAGTTTTTTCTACCTTCTCTCTTTATGAGTCCGTTCCAAGTCCGAGATAAGTCTCAAACAACAGTACCCTAAATTGATGCAATCCCTAATTTAAAAAAAGGAAATGTTTTAAGTTATTCTATAGAACACTATGGATGCACATAAAGCTAGCTAATATACTTCTTATAGACATAAATCATTATAACTGTCTTTCTAGGCTAATTTGTGCATACACACATGTGCGCACGTGCACACACACACACACACACACACAAGGTCCTTTATTTTCAGAAGGACCTCAGGTGTTCTTCAAAGGACTACAAAATTACAACATTTAAAATTACAAAGATCACAATTTAAAGAATATTGTTCTCTTTCAACTTGTTTAGACACTGAATCATCACAGTGAAAGCTAATTTAGGTTTTATTTTTCAGCCTGAAGAAAAACAGCAGTAGCTGGACTATCACCTTTGTTCTCACAAATCTGCTCCCACAAGCCAAGTGGTGGGTTGATTCTACCGCTCAATTCTGTCATTCATAATTTCCAAGGTATTGTTACTCATCTGAGCACTAAAAGAAATGCCACCGTTTGAACATTGCAGCAGGGTGTGCTGATTTAGCCTTGACCTACATACATACAAGTTTTATAAGAAATAATGAGAAAACTATTTTATTGGCTGAAAAATAATATAAAATAAAATAACTCACTCAACAACAAAAACAGGATTTTGTACGCTGCTGAATTCTAGAGAACTTTTGAAACCCAAATACACAAGGTGAAACAGAAGAATAAATCAAAAGGAAGAAAAAGCAAAAAAGTAAATAATTTATCTAGCTGGAGAGACTTAAAAAAATAAGGATTAGAAAGAAAATCTTTCAAAGCAGAGATCCAGTGAAACTTTAACTGTGTGCTTTTTGTCAAAACTAGATTTGTTATGTCACACTTCCATAACTCAGGCCTGCAGTGCTTGGAAAATAGCTTGTTCAGACTTACTCCATAATGATTTTCTTAGCACTATTTTTCAATGCATGTTTTCTAACTTGGGAAAACATCATGGGTTGTTATGAAGCTGTTTTTTTCTGGGTCAGTGAGTAGGTTACTGAAGCAGAAAATATCCTTCGGCATGGAGTCAGGATTCACCTGTCTCCAGATGGCCAAAATAATTAGCATTTTTATACTCATCCCTGCCGTGTATTTTAAAATAAGGTCCTACATAGGCACTGTAATTAATTTAGTATATCATGGTTTAAATACAGTTATATGTTGGAGGTGGGAGACAATGAATCAAAAATAACTTCTTTTCAGTTGAGGAGCATCGAGTGCAGCATTGTATTCTACTGCTTCGGTAGAAAGGGATCTTTAATTTTTCCAGACTTTATGAATTTGATTAATAAAAGATTTGAGGTTCAATCATAAGGATATATGGGATTTTTGAAAATTATGCTTCAAGTGATTAATTTTCTTTTTCCAAAATTTCAAATAATTGTACTCATCTCTGTTTGTCTGACTTACCTTGCCTTCTGTGTTCATTATGGCGGTGGAAACTGTTTTCCAAAAGCCCAGGATAGCATACATGATAGACTTTCATAAAAATAAAATACAGGTGAATAAATTATCTTGCCATTGTCAGTTCTTAGAGTGCACATTTCTTTGAACAATTTGCAGGGTGAACTGTTATTAGTCATTATGGTCACTTCACCACTAGAATTAACGCTTATCATGGGCAAACAGCCAAGATGTGAATACTGCCAAGTCCAGAATGATCTTTTTTCAGGTTCTCCTTGATTAGACTCAATTCCTAGCTGTAATAGTTATATGAATAGTGAAGAATTCCAATCCTAAGCAGTGTCAATTACCAAGCTAGATCCTGGATTTCATTCTAATGGCTTTAAATAGCACATGCTCCCAAAGAGTTCATTTCTTCTTGAGATAATTCCAGTTTGGTTTATTGAAACATTAGTAGTTTGTGTAAGGATTCGAGTTTCAAAATCCAAAAGATGTTCTGCGTATTTCCTGGGGTTTAATCCAAAATTCTACAGATTCGGTTAGAAAGGTCTGTCTGCTAGCATATAATTAACAAGATAGGCTATCTGTAGAAAAGCTAGTCCTTTCAATTGGGGGAGCATTTGGATATGGCTTATTTTTGATGCATTTGAAATGTTAAAGTTTATAATTCCACATATTTTTGATGTCATCTAAATTACTACAGTCTTTTATTAGGTCTTTTCATCAGGAAATTATTGTCAAAATAATGCTGCATTAAAAAATACTTCAGCCAGACATGGTGGCTCAGCCTGTAATCTCAGCACTTTGGGAGGCCGAGGCGAGAGGGCTGTCTGAGCCCGGGGGTTCGAGATCAGTCTGGACAACTTGGTGAGACCTCGTCTCTACAGTAAAAAATATAAGCCGGGCATGGTGGCATGTGTCTGTGGTTCCGGCTGCTTAGAAGACTAAGACGGAAGGATCGCTGGAGCCCAGCAGGTTCAAAACTATGTTGTAAAATAATAGTCATTTATTTTTCCTCATGTTTTTGTGAGTTCACTGAACTGGGCTTCAAGCTACAGTTTTTGTCCATTTATGCGCCAATGTGTCTCCAAACTTTCTTGGAGCAAAGGGACAACTGGGTCATATTCTTTTCATACCAGTGGCCCTTGTTCCCATCCACATTCTGTTGACGAAAACAGATCACACAGCCAAATTAAAAATTAAATTGATGAAGAAATACATTCTAATATTAAAGTCACATGGCAAAGAAAGTGTGAAGCATTTTGAACAAGGATTTAGTCTTCCAGTTTTCATGTTTGGTAATATATTTGTAAGATCTCCCACGCTGCTTTAAAAGTATCAGATTTGAAGTATTATGTTATTTGAACATATTTGTGACACAAATAGCAGAACGGCATACATCTACTCATTTCACTCATTTGCAGAAATAAATGTCTGGAGAGGGACTGATTAAACTAGTCAAAAAGTGCTTCTTTAATAACGTTGAAAAACTCGACAAAGAATGGAAGTGGTGAGAACTTGAAATGACATAATTCAGGGGCCCAAATTCAGATGCATAAACTGCTTCTGTTCGGTCCATGCTGAAGATGAAGTGAAAATATCTTGCTCCTCAAATCCTGAGATTTAAGGTAGGCAATCCTTCTTCTCCAGTTGCAGGATGGGCAGACATTCAGCCACTTTGCACTGGTACAGCCAAGTTGCTTATTAAATATTAAAATAATTTTATAATGTAAAAAGAAACACTGCCCTGAGTGCCAAACACTGACCACACTAAACTCAGGCCACCAAATTCCCTCCCCTGGGACCTTTCCCCACAAGCGCTTCACAATGCAGCAACTGAAGGTGTCATACCGTGTGCGGTGGGGGGCCAGGACTTTGTTTTTGGCCTCAGACAGCATTGATGTGAATAAGACAGTATCCCTGGTCAGTTCCCATGCTATACGGAAAGCTGAAGATTTTTATCATCATCTCATCAGTTTGATACAGAACACGCACTCTGAGTTTTGATCTACGTAGAAGTCAGATTCCATCACTTGTGACAGACACTAAAAAGCAGGTTACCTACTCTAGCTGCTATTCACCTCATGATCTCTAACAATTCAGCCCTTCTAAGCCAAAAACAAAAAGAAAAAAACCAGCAGCACATTTAATATTTTGAGTCGTACCCAAAATACTAATAACATGTGTCCCTGGGTGTTTTCTAATAATGATTTTTCCCTTTTGGCCTGAAATGAGCAAAAATAAAGTTATACAAAATATAAGTATTATTAATTTTTAAACATCAACATAGTGTTTGAAAGATCAATGATAGCCAAAGCTATATTTATTTTAAACTGAATTAATTAAAAATTCGACACCTATCTATAGTCTTCTACCTGAAGTATACAATTAAGGAACAATGTATATAAACCAGCAAAAGAAAGACCTAGTAATGACAAAAGTGTGACCTTAGTCTTTGCAACAAATTATATTCATTATAAACATAGAATATCAGATTTCATTATTTTCATAATTCCTAACTGTCTTTATTTTCTTTGAGATGGCACAGTTCTTATCATTTAGAAGGGAAAAAGATGATGTCATACTACAATGAGCAGTAACTTCAGAACAGGCCACCTAAATGCAGGTCTAATTATCATCAGAGTTCTCTGAAGACAAAAACAAAGAGTTGATGAGAGAGAGGCAAGTCAAAGATTTAGAAGGCAGGTGTGCTTCTTAGAGCCCAGATTCCACGTGCTGCCTTGACATCTCTTCCTGTCATAGGGCCTCAGAGGTCTAACCATGGGTGAGGGCTATCGACTATGAAATCCTAGTCTGTTTTATCTATTAGATAGAGTGCTTTGTGTCTGTAAACTTTGCCAAGACCTCAAAGATGTCTGATATTTAAAGTGATGTGTTAGTGCCAAATGTGAAAATAAAACTGTGAAATTAAGATTAATAAAAGAGTGATTTAATGACTATAATACAGTATTACCACATTCTTTTATAGTTATATATAAATTACATTTCATGTAAAATGTAGATACACTTTAGTGTGTTATGATGAAGGAATGAATGGCACTGATAAAATTCCCATAGGAAATAAATTTATTCAGAACTGGGAAGGCTCTGACTTAGTAAGTATTATTCCATGAGAATTTATAAAAATAAAACAACAGCTAGAAAGTATTTGAGCACAAAATGACTGAGATAGAGTGAGAGAAGAAAGGAAAGGCTGCAGTAAGAAAAAAGGGCCCAGTGAAAGACAAAATACATCACTGCGGACATGTGGCGAATTGTTTTCTGAAGGACTAAGGAAGGGTCATTTTGCTTGCTGAAGAGTGTCTCGTGATCTCTAATAGCAAAACACCAAAAAAAGGAAACATACATTCTCTCTTAGCTAATGAACTCTTGGGCTAGAAAACAGTGAGATTCCCACATTGTGGTCAGAGTTTTATTATATGTAACATACATCTGAGTCTTCCACCTAACAGCCTATTTCAGGAAAACAAAATTAAACTAAACTAATATAGCTGCATAATGGCATGGGGCAATGTTTATAGGGCTATTCGTCTAACTCCTTTCAAACCAATTCAACCGAGAGTAAACAAATAGCAAATGAACAGTGCCAGAATGAACACCACAAACTGAAACTCTCAGCATTTGGTTCTAACTTATATAACACGGATGGACTAGCAGATATGTATTTTTTGTACAGAGAGAAGTGTGGTATCAGTCAACCCTGGGAGTCTGAGTGAATGTGTTTAATAAGGCATCATTTTGGGGGGAGCATAGATTTATTTTCACTTATTTTCTGCTCATTTGAAACTATTCTTCATCACTACTATTTTTTTTTCTTCCTTTTCCTATCATTGTTCTTTCTTGCTATAAATAACTATGATTGTTTTCCTGAAAATCAATGAAAGTATGGTGATCTATACAGAACCAGCAATTTATTATATATACACTGTCATCGATGATAATTAAATTCACCAAGCTGAATATAATACAAAGAAATTACCTAAGGTATTCATTTTGAAATTCACAAAAAACCTGTGTCTCTCGTGACATTTCTCTTAAATCTTCAGTTTTGGAGGAAAAAATCTCCATTATTTATTTAAATAGTATGATTATCTTAAAGTATTGAAAACAACTACAATGGGCAGCTTTAATAAAGAATTTTTATTTAAAATTATGTATGTTAAAGGTAAAATATGTTTTCTATTATGGGAGGTTTTTTTTTTAACTTCTAAAGGGCTTTCTCCTATATATTTAACACAGAGCCTTTCTTTTGGTAACAGAGACTGTGCTAAAGAGAAATGGTGCATTTTTTGGAAAGTTAAAGCAATGAAAGGTTTAAGTCACCAAAAAGTTGACTTCTAACTTTAATTTAGTCTCATCTGTTTAAATGGTTGCATTAAAGCTGACAACATTTTGTGACATATACGAAGTATAACGATTCATTTATTTTTTCTGCTCTAGTAACTGCATCATAAATTATCATTAATGTCTACCTAAAACTCAGTAAGAAATCATCCTTGGCATATTAATCTATATTCTATTAATAGACAAATTTCAATGTCCAGTATAAATTTTCTGCTTTCACTTCCATAAAGCCCACATAGGCTCAGAACATCTATGAGATTCTAGCACCCTTCCTAATCTACAAAATATTAAACCATTTAAGTGCTTGAAACAACAGGAGAGATTTAGGTTCATTTTCTTATTTGTCTATAAGCATAAAGTGTTAACATTTCAGTTATGTGATCATTTGAACTAACCTAATTTTGACTTTTATATTTTGGTATTGGCACAATTTTTAAAGTATGTATTTTAATAAATAAGTTTGACTAAGATAATGGGTTAGTAAAAGGTAACTAGCTTTGAAAACATTAAAACATAATTTAAAGTTGTTATGATTTTAAAAGTGTGATACAAGCACAGGAAAAGCAGACAGAGAGAAAGAGAGAGAGGGAGGGAGAACAAGACAACCTGAAAACAGACCATGAGACCATAAGAAAGGGTAGCATCTCAAATCATTGGGGAAAATATTTACTTAAGTGTAAACAAGAAAAATAAAAAATATGATGGAGAGCTACAAAATCTTTTCACAGGGTTAGTAGATGTTTTAAAAGAAAAAAAAAATTAGAAATGACTCTCAACAATTTTCTATTTCTGGCAGACAAGGGGTTAGCCTTTTAATATTTAAAGAGCTTCTAAAAAAACACCATGCCAATAAAATTGGCCAGTTAACATAAACATGTAACTAATGACTGTGAAAAAAGATTCAAATTCATTAGTAACTTAAGTAAAAATAAAGCAATAATGTGCCACCTTTTTCACTACTGAACTGGCAAAATGGAAGAAAAAATAAAGGAAGAAAGAAAGGGAGGAGTAGAGAGAAAGTAAGAAAGAGGAAGAGAGGAAAAGAAAGGAAGGGAAGATGGAAAGATAGAAGAAGAAAAAGAAAGTACATTTAGTGGAAAGAACGGGGAGAAAAAGGAAAATTCTTACAACTATTGGCCAAGGTATCTCCTCTAAAATATCTCATTAAGAAATGAGCTCTCTCATACAATGTTAATAGCCATAGAAATGGACACAAGAGGCCGGGCTCGGTGGTTCAGTCTGTACTCCCAGCACTTTAGGAGACTGAGGCGAGTGGATTGCCTGAGCCCGCGGGTTCGAGAACAGTCCGGGCAACTTGGTAAAACCCTGACTCTACAATAGATAAAAAATTAGCCGCCTGTAGTTCCAGCTCCTTGGAAGGTTGAGGTGGAAGGATCCCCAGAGCCC
This sequence comes from Tarsius wallacei, assembly GCA_963574415.1. Lineage (NCBI taxonomy): Eukaryota > Metazoa > Chordata > Mammalia > Primates > Tarsiidae > Tarsius > Tarsius wallacei. The sequence continues at coordinate 12,053 of CAUYQG010193702.1, forward strand.
AGCAGGTCGACTCTGGGGTGGCGGTGAGTGTGCCACTGCACTCCAGCCTGTGCGAAGCAGTGAGACTCCAACCCCCCCCAAAAAAAAAGAAAAGAAAGAAATTGATACAAGATATCTGGTGCAAAAATTTGCAGTACAAGTAATATATTTCATAAAAATGAATATATCTCAACTTTCTGGGAATGTGTGCTAGAGAATCAAGTTTTGTACAAATATTTAGTGCAACATATTACAGCATCTACAAATGGGGAAAAGTGGCTAGTAATATAAAAAACCAACTCAAGAAGTTAATTGAGTAAGTTATAACATACACATATGAGTTGCGGACTTAAAATAATAGATTGAAGAGTAATAAAAAATTACTAAGATATATCATTTAGAGGGAAAAGCACAGCATCAATACTAATAATTGCATATTGAATTTGACTATATGCATTTATATATTACATATATGAAATTGTTAACCGTGACGTCTTAGTATGCTCGGTCTGCAATTTAAAAAGTACAATAAACTAAGTGACTTATGAATAACAGTTCTGAAGTCTGAGAGGCCTAGGATCAAGGCACTGACAGATTTGATTAAGGTCTACTTCCTGGTTCATAAACGACCATCTTTTAAATGTAATTTTATATGACTGAAGAGACAAGAAAGCTTTCTTGACATTTTTGTTTTTTTGTAAGGAAACTAATTCCATTCATGAGGACCCTGCTTGCATATTCTAATTGCCTCCCAAAGAGCCCACTTTTAAAATTTTTAAAATGTTTGTTTACTATTTTAAAGATGTGGGGTACAATTCAGGATTAGGTATACAAGTGACCCCACTTCTTAATACCATCACCTTGGGGTTAGCACTTCAATTTGTGGATTTTGTGGGGATACATTCAGATCATACCAAGTTGTTATTACTGAATGAAATAGTGATTACTTTTTCTACTCTTTACTTATATGTGTTTTTCTGTAAACTATTTACTACTCAAGTTGTATGGGTTTCAACACCTAGTTGACAGAGGTTTCATACATATAGCTTTCCTATTCCAAAATGTTTTTCCAAGCAGTTGGGAGATTTCTCAAAGAACTAAAAATAGATTTACCATTCAACAAAGGAGTATAAATCATGCTACCCAAAAGACACCTGTTCTCGTATGTTTATCAAAGCACTATCCACAATAGTAAAATCATGGAAATAACCTAGGTGCCCATCAACGGTGAACTGGATATGGAAAATATGGTACATATATGCCATGGAATATGACACAGCCATAAGAAAGAATAAAATTATGTTCTTTGCAGCAAAATGGATGTGACTGGAGGCCATCACTCTGAGTGAATTATCACAGAAACAGAAAACTGAATATTGAATGTTATCACTTATAAGTGGGAACACAACACTGGGTACACATGGGCAGGATACTGGGGACAATGAAAGCCGACTCAGGGATGGGGGGAAGAGGGAAAAATCACCCACTGGGCGCCATGCTTACCACTGGGGGATGAGATTCCTAGAATCCCAAACCTCATTGTCATGCAGTGTGCCTAGGTAATAAGCCTGCACTTGCCTCCCTTGAATCTATCATTTGTAAAAAAAAAAAAATGGTTTTCTATTAACTAGTAATATTTTCTATAAAAATAGTATTCTGATTTTCATAGCTCAAAACTTCTAAAATTGGAATGTGGTATTTTATCCACCTATCTGCCACTGGAGATGTAACTAGAAGTGGATATAGATGAAAGGGGACCCCCCAAAATCTGGAATTATCTCTTGGAGGGAGGGTCCCTTGCAGTACACTCAGGATCTGGTCCTTCAAATCAAATGCTTGGCCAAATTCTTTATCTGGAAGTTTTGAGAAGGTTTTGTCGCGATTTGTTGAAGAAATATTTGAGTCATGGCTAACAGGTAACTGGTCCTTACACTATGACAGCATATCTGCCCAGACCGTGCTGAGTGTTCAGTAGTTTTTGACCAAAAACGACATGACTTCTGTGCCCCATCCTCCCTATTCACCCAAGCCCACCCCATGCAACTTTTTTGTTTTGTTTCTTCAGATGAAAAAAGTCCTCAAAATGAAACGTTTTGCCCATTTGGAAGAGGTGAAACAAAAAACAGCAGAAGCGCTAAAAGCCATAAAAATTGACACACTCAAACACTGTTTTGATCAGTGAAAAAGAGTTTCAATAAATGCATTGCATCAAATGGACAATACTTTGAAAGTGACTGAAGTTTAAACATGTAAGAATAAATACACAATTTTTTAATAAATAAATTCTGATTTTGGGGGGTTCGCCCCTTGTATATATTTTTTATTTTGAAAGGCTATATACCTATTATATTATAGGGTATTCACTATTTTAGCTAACAGTAATAGTGACTATTTATAGACTACATATAGGTACCACATGCTTGCCTAAGTATTTCACATATATTTTCATGTCTATAAAATATAACATTATTTTATTCATTCAATCAGATATCCTCTTCATATGTGTTATAGAATTGTAACTGCTTTTTCAGGAAAAGTATTGGATTCCCAAGTGTTATAGAGTTGTACTTGAGAGTAGAGGAATTAAAAAATTAATAATAAGTTAAACAATACGGCTGTCCGGGCTCAGTGGCTCAGCCTGTAATTCCAGTACTTTGGGAGGCCGAGGCAAGTGGATTGCCGGAGACCGCGGGTTCGAGACCTACCCTGGCAACTTGGTGAGACTTGTCTCTACAATAAATCAAAAATTAGCCGGGCATGGTAGCGCAAGCCTGTAGTTCTGGCTCTTTGGAAGGTTGACGCAGAGGGATCGCCGGAGCCCAGCAGGTCGAGGCTGCGGTGACTGGGAGAGTGCCACTGCACTCCAGTCTGGGCAACAGAGTGAGACTCCAATTCAAAAAAAAAAAAAGCAGACAAACAAACAAACAAAAAAAACAATAAGGCTGACACTCAAAAAACAACGAGTATATTCTCAACATTATGAGTAATTAATTAGAGCAACATTTAAAAACTAAGACCAAAGAAGAAACACCAGCCTAGAAAAACACAGGTCACATAATATACTGTTCCACTTTCTCTTTCCTAGCTAGCCGTTCTCACTCCAAGCTAGCGCCTCCAGAATGAATATTTCACAATTGGACAAAGTTTTTCATTGTCCTCAAAACACCTATGCACGTCCAACAGCATGTTTTTTTTATAAGTTGTTTTCCCTGCTACTCAGATTCAATAGCCTCTTTTCATTTATCTTTGCACAGCAGAAAATAACCGTATACTTTGTCCTTATAACTTGGATAATACTAAATTGAGACTCATGGAGGCTTATTTTCATGTAAAAAAGATGACTGAAATGACAGGTCCTTGCTTCACAATAGATAAGCGACAGCCACTCCTGATATCTGAATATGGAGGGACCGGCCACTAACAGCAAAGAGTTAGCCTAACTTTCATTCAATGTTGTTAAATGATCAGGATTCCATCAAAATCTCAAGAAGGACTCACAACATAATCTACTTTTATCTTCTTACCATTCTCTATCCCAATCAGATTTACACATTCTTCTAGTAGAGCTGTTAGCAAATATTTCAGTATCAAAGGGCTTTTGAGAAATGCATAAAAAAGTATGAAAACGATCACCATAAGAATGCACTGGTGTCACTGAGAAATAGACTAGGATGCAATAAATTTTAAAAGTTAAAAGAGAAGATCATTTCTCTTTCATGTAGTAATTTGGAGATAGGCAGTGAGAGGGTAATCTGGCATTCACACATGGAAATCAGAAACTGAGCCAGTTGTATCTTGTGGTTCTACAGTGCCTGGTTGCCAATTCTAAGACCACTCGGCTTCAGGATGGGCTGGAACTCCTGCCATTCCGTCTATATTCTAGCTAATAGAAGGGAAGAAAAGAGAGAAAAGGACATTCCCTATTAAAGGCACTTCACAAAGTTTTCGTATTAGTTCAATTCAAATCTCATTGACTGAAACTTAATCATATGACCACATCTACTGCCAGAAAGGCCAGGAATGCTAAGGAAGACTGGGAGGGTGGACTTTCAGAGACTGCCAACAGACTCTGCCACGTGCATTTCACACGCATTCACAAATGTTTGCACTCAATTCATGTGGTTTATGAAACCCTCCCCCTGGAGCGTATCAAAAACTCTCTGTCACACAGATCCAGTATCAAGAACCCCTGCTCACTTAATGAAAATTCTTATAGTCTAGGATTCTGACACGACAATCTTGTTGGGCTGCTCCCCAAAAAAGAGAATTCTGACCAGAAGCTCTGTAGTAGTTAGTTACATGGACTATCTATAGGCAACTTACGATTATTCTCTGACTTTGACTTTATCCTTCACAGCACAAATTTCAACCTCCCTAAACAACCCTTATCATTTCTAGTAGAAAACAAGGTATGTTTCCCATGTACCTGCCACCATGTCTTCTCAGTTATTACCTAGTGATGGCCATTTTTTCCTCCTCTGTTAGTCTTTTGTTGTGATTTCTCCTCCCAGAAATCATAGCTTCAAGCCTCTAGCATGAAAAGCTGCTTGAAGGGGCATTTTCATTGTCTTTGTAGCAAATGGCTTATTTGTAAGAGTTCAAGGGATTTGGGGACTGCTCTAGGAAAAGGACATGACCATGAGGGGGCTTGGATCAACTTGCAGGTGGGTGAAGTTCAGAGTTTACAGCGGAGGAGTGAAAGGGGACAGAAAATGAATGGTGGTGTTGCTATTCAGAAGGGGAGAAAGACAAGAAAGATCCAGAGAAGAGGTGGATCCGAGAGACAGTTTACAGCTCTAGGTGATATGTCTTAGCAGGAGGTCCTTTTTCTCTCTTTTCTTCCCTTCTATTAGCTAGAATATAGACGAAATGGCAAGAGTTCCAGCCCATCCTGAAGCCGAGTGGTCTTAGAACTGGCAACCAGGCACTGTAGAGCCACAAGATACAACTGGCTCAGTTTCGGATTTCCATGTGTGAATGCCAGATTACCCTCTCACTGTCTATCTCCAAATTACTACGTGAAAGAAAAATGACCGTCTCTTTTAAGTTTTAAAATCTATTTCATCCTAGCCTATTTCTCAGTGACACCAGTGGCATTCTTATGGTGATTGTTTATATACTTTTTTATTCATTTCTCAATTTACATACTTTTTTATTCATTTCTGGATTCGAGAAGTTGAAGGACAGTGGCGTTTGAGACCTTATAACTATAAGGCCCTCTCTTATCATTAGGCAAAAGCTGTCAGGTGACGCTTCACGTGGTTCACAAAGCAAGCAGGATGCAAATGGCTAAAAAATGGCTTCTTTGGACTATTTAAAAAGTAATTTTATGTGTAAAAATATGAGTGTGGTGCCAGTGAGCTTTTGAATTAACAGAGTCTTTGCCTGCAGTGAAGAAATAACCCAGCGGCCAGTGCACAGAGTCCACCTTTGGCTCACTGATACACTTTTCAACCTTGAATTAGACACTGCCTCTATTGCTGAGTGCTGCCCTCGATCCTGGGAAGCTGTTAATGAATGAAACATCTCCAAGTGTTCAAATGGAAAAGAGTTCTTCAAAGTCCTCAGTCTATGCATGTCAGCTGGTGATCTGAGCGAACGTGGGAAGAATATCGATGACGAAGGGACTAGGCTATCACCTGATGTACCCCCACCTGTTAGACTGGAGCCCAGAGGCAGAAGGCCAGGCAGAAGCTTCAGGCCCCAGCCTTTGGCTATTCTGTAGACGGACACGTGGGTGAGAGAGGCATGATGATGTGCATTATCATTTTGTACTCAAAAGGAACTTTGCTCCCTGCTAGTTTCTCTTTTTTATGGTGGTTCTAACAGAGCACGTGGAAAGGACAGTCTTAAGAGCAGGCTGAAATCCATTTGTTTCTCTTTACTGGGGACTGCTTCAAAAAAGAAAGATGTCCTGATGAATGTTAAACTTGGTATCGTGTTCGCTGTACAAAATAATGGCATCTGATAAATCTAAAATGTGAGGATGAATTTCAAGAGAAGTTGATTAAATGCCCAATGGTTCGATGATAAGGTGTTTCACCTGCATTTCTGAACCATTTCTGAAACCTGTGAAATGAATACTAAAGCTGACTATCAAGACCTGAGAAAGAGCAAAATTGTTTAATAAAGATAAGATTGGTATGCCTGCAACATAAAGCCTACATTACAGTGAATTAAATGACTTGGGAAGCTTGCATATATTTCTTTATTGGTAATAACGACTGGATCTGCTTTTTAAAAATACCTCTATCAAGTGTGTTTAAAATATGCCGAATATCTTTTCCCTGAGCTTCATACAGCATTCTGATAATTTAGTCACCTATCTTGAGTACACAGTTATGTAATTATTTTTTAAATGTTTTGTTCCTTGAAGGATAATAGTATGTTTAGTCTGCCACAATCTATTCACTTATTCTGAATTTAGATGCATTATTTTGGAAAGATAAGCATCCCTAAAGGATTTAAATTATATCCTTATTTCCTTTATCTAGAGATGTGAAGCCTTGTACAACGTTGGAGACTAACAGGGGCCAGGATATTTCAGGAGTAATGAATAGGCAAAGAAACATTTATTCTGAGAGACACACACAGACATATTTCTGATAGTCTCCTGAGAAGAAAAGATCACACTCTCAATTTTCTGCACATCCGAGAGAAGTTCTATTGGAGTCTTGACCTCCTCTCTTACAGCAGGCCAAAACAGAGGTCACATGCTATTAAGTAGACAAAGGTGCAATGCAGTATGGACCAGAAAAGTAAAGTATAGCTTATAGGTAACAGTGTTGGTTGGCATTAAATCATATATATTTAAGTTTGCATATATAATCTTTTCAAATGTCATTGCTTTGCTTCCAGTAAGTTTCCAAGTGCTGAAATATTGTCCTAAATTTATTCTGACATTTCTGTTTTCTCTATGTCTTATTCACGTAGGTAGTTTACTTGAGATAGGACTGTTTTTAAACAAGTACAAATAGAAGTCTCATTCATCAGGAGTAATTTTTTATCAAAAAATTTCATGTCTTCAATCATTTAGAGAACCCTGCAAGCTTATTTTAACACACATTGCCAGAGTCAATGCTAGTTAAAATAGTATCCCACACACTAGCCTATGTGTTCTTTGATGTCAGGGAGCAAGTCCACTTAATCTTCCCCATCTGAACACTTAACACAGTGCCTGGCTTCCAGTAGTAGTCAAGGAAAATGATATCGCATGCAAGACTGGAAAAATAAATGATTAAGGCTAGCCTCAATGTAGCAGGGATCTTCTTCTGTGCTGTTTACACAGAACAGAACCTGGCAAAATAAATATTTGCTAAATGAATGAATGAAGTTTTAATTTCTAAGCATTTTTGTCTTAGACTTTTTTAAATCCCTCTAACCAAGACTGACAGATGAAATTTTCAAAAAAATTATAGTTTATTAGAGAAAGACTAAGAGATACCTGCTCATATCAATTTAAAGAACCCAGATTATATAAATTCTCTGTATCTTCTGTCACTGGGTGAGAAAAATACACACACACACACACACACACACACACACACACACAAATTCCAGGCTCATGAAGGAGAAAGTAGTGAGAATATAGAATCCAAAAATGTTAAATAAATAATACTCCAAACTTCCAGCTGCCAGACAGAAATGGTATGCTATTAGCCTAATGGGGTAACTCTGTAGCCCAGTGTTAATAATTGAAATTGCAATAGTCTACTGTATTGACACAAAAATCTTGACTTCAGACAGATTTTCTCTGGACTTCCAATCACTCTAACACTCAATTATAAGTGACAGTTCTATTCTTTCACCACTACATGTGAACTCTATATTGTAGTGAAAGCATTTCCCAGGCCCATTGCATAGCATTGACCTTTTTTATGTTGGGAAGGTATTTATCAAAAATACAAATTCGAACTAATAATGTTTGCATTTAATCAGTCTAAGACAAGACTGTAGTGCCCAAAAGTACTGAAACAATGATTCACTTAACACCTTTTAAAATATTTCTGGTTTTACTTTATTAATCCAATAACAAGGTATCAACTGTGTTTGCTTTCCACTCTATATTTAGCTACATATCCTTTATTATTGGCTTCATAATTTTGTGCATGAAAAAACTAATCTGAGAAACATCTGTTCCATTTTTGCTTATCCCAAGCACTGCTCCTCATGTCATGAATGGAGCTGAAATTAGGGTTTAAATGTAATTTTTGCCAGTTGATCTAAGAAATAAGCTTTTGGAAGAGCATGCATTCATTGATCCATTCTTTGTTCAAAATTGATAGCTAAAGATGGTGCAGAGGTTGTGCCAGGTGATGATGCTACAATGATGAACAGTGATAAACAGAGCTCCATGATGACAGTTATTATGAGGATCACAGAGGTGAGTCCTTGCTGCTGTGAACACAGGCAACAGGAATTGACCTGAAAGAGAAGATTATGGAGCTAAGAGTTAATACAAGCATGAAGGTGGTCGGAAGAGCATTCCAGGTAGAGAGAGGAAGAAAGGACAGTTCCCCATTATAGAAGGAATATGTCACTGCCAAAGAACTGGAGATCAGTGTCACTGGAGCACAGAGAATGTGAGGAAAGATCAAGGCTGCAACCTGTCTCCAGGATTCATTTTTCTTTCCTTCCACTCACAAAGTAAATATTATTTTCAGTCCTTTGGGTAACATGGCTGAAACTGGTTAATAGGATGTGAGTTTATATCATCTGTGCTACTTTCTAATCAAAGGTTTTAAGAAGAGGTTGTATTCCTTCAGATTCTCTTCCTTCTCTTGTTTGGATGAAGATGACAAAACTTTGTGACTGGTTGACCTACAAGAGAAAAGTGACCTGAGTCTCTAGATGAATGAAGGGTGATGAAAGGCCAGCCAATCCAAATACCACTTTGAACAGTTATAAGTGAGAAATATGTTTTTACTATGCTTAATACCTTTTACATTTTGGTGTTAATGTGTTCTGCAATTTTACCTAATGTAACTAATACAGAAACATGCAGATTGAAGTGAAGAATAGCTCTGACAAAATTTAAAGATATGGTACTGAGTGGCAATCAATGATATATTTTTCAGGAAGCTAGAGACTCATGCTATTCAGTGGCGAAATATGTGGTTAAAATGTTGCTTACAACAAGTAGGAAAACAGACTATGTGCCTATTGGACCTTAAACTGTAGGGAAAACTTTCAGTAGAAATAAAATTTTAATTCTTCCTCTTGACTTCTTGATGCCTATAACAAGTCATTAAAAGAAAGATATGAACTCAGGCAAAAAAAATTCTGGTTTTTAAAGATTAAAAAAAGGGAAATGGAGTCCCAAAATTTGGAGTCTCACCAGGTATGACCACTTCTGAGAATCCCAACAAGTAGGAAATAAGACTAGAAGTTTAAGCAGCAATGACCTATTAAAACTTCGGTTTTACAAAGGAATTCAGCTCTATGACAAATAGAAAGAGGATATAGCCTTCTGAGCCATTCCTATTATTTTATGTAGCCTCAAGGTAGCCATCAATACATTCAGAGACAGAGAGAGAGAGAGAGAGAGGGAGATCATCTGAGAAGGAAACAAAGAAATAAAACAGGGTTAAGAACTAGCCTAGAAAAAATACTTTGAGAATTCTGGAGATGGCTGGAAACAAATGAGCAGATACATAAAGTGTTTTTGAGAAACTTCACTGAAAATATAAGCATCTGGAACATCCTTTGACTGCTCGAGCTTGAGCTGTTCAGTAATCCTTGGACTCCAAGAAGCACGTGAGCAAAGATGCATGCCCCCAAAGTGGGCACACATAGCAAATGTCAACTTAAGTCTTTATGGTGAAAAACAAACAAGGATGAACCTCCCAGAAACCGGTGCCTCCCACAGAATACATTTTATATCTAGTCAAGGAACTCCCTCCCCTGCTGGAAGCCTTCACGATGCCTGCCCAAGAGGTTATGTTTTTGGTACAGACAAGTGACTGCTGTGTATTTCATACTGTTGTGTGTGTTTCTTTTTTAAATTTTGCTTGCTAACTTGAAATAAATACTCCCATCCTTGCTCTGTCATTATAAATTGGTAGCTCTGTTGTGGGGGACAGGCACATACAACTTGTATTTGATTGACTACTGCTATGAGGATACACGTCCTTAATGGGCAGACAGAATCATGATGTCTTCAAAACATCTTAAACTACAAAAAAAGGCATCTTAAACTACAAAAAAAAGATTTCTTAACCTTTGAAGTAGCTGCAACCATTGTGCACACATTGTATACAGAATGGTATTGTTGTGTTGAGGAAGTAATAAACGTATTCATATTTAAGGTTGAAAATCGCATACGGTAAACAGAGGACACCAAAAAATTGACCAAAATGTCTGTTTTGTCAGAGGCTGTATGTACTCACCAAAAATTCTTATTTTCCTTTTCTTGAGTACATACTCGACTGCATTTCCTTACCTCTTTTGCAGCCATATGTGCCCATATGACTATGTTATTAATGGCCGAGGAACAAAATCAAAGTATGTGTCTTGTAGAGACTAAGGCTTTTATAAAGCATATGTGTCTCCTTTCATGCAAATGTATTCTTTTCAAAGCTGGTTGAAGGTATCAGCAAAGCCTTGGGAAAGTGAAGTTACAAGAATAAAAAAGCACCAGTCTCTGAATCAGTGCATGGGGGGAGAACCACTGATGTATACCCACTTTGGTGAGTGGCGAATACAAATCAATATTTAATAAAATAAAATAATTATGTAATTTAGTTTGTGTTTCTATGTAGTTTAGCTTATCATGACTAATACAGGGACTT
>CAUYQG010193708.1:0-40100 GCA_963574415.1 Tarsius wallacei
CAGAAAATAAAAAGAATGTTCATACCCACCAAAAAATTGCAGGCAAGCACAGAGTTAACAGAGCATACAGATCATTCACAAAAATGAAAATACACACATATATGAATACAGAAATAAAATGGAAGCAAAGCAACCACCTAAGAGCTTATGACAGTAATCAACTCTCACATTTCAATAATTAATTTGAAAGTGAATAGACTGAATGTGCCACTGAAGAGACAGAGTGACAAACTGAATAAAGATGCATGATCCGATAAGTTTCTTGCTGCCTCCAGGAAACTTATTTCACTGCAAAGACACTGGCAGACTCAAAGTTAAAGGCTAGAAAATGGTCTTTCCATCAAATGGAAAACAGAAGAGAGCAGGTGTAGCTACTCTGATATTAGATAAAGAAGACTTCAAACCATCAGAAGTTTAAAATAACATGGGAGGACACTGCATAATGATAAAATTCTCAATCCACCAACAAGAAATATCCATCTTAAACATCTGAACCCAATATGGGATAACCAAGTTTTATAAAGCAACTGCTTAGTAAACTAAGAGAGAACATCGACACTCACAGAATCATATTTGGAGACCTAACTACCCACAAATAGCCTTAGGACAGATAATTGAAGCAAAAAACCAACAAGAAGATATGGAAGCTTAACTTGACACTTGATCAAATGGATGTAATAGACATCTACAGAACACTCCACTCAACATCCACAGAGTATCAATTCTACTCAATAGTATATGGAACATATTCCAAGATCATTCACATTCTTGGACATAAAGTGCAAACAAATGTCAAAAGTTCAAAATAATACCATGCATCTTATCAAATTACAGTGGAGTAAAATTAATATCGCCACTTACAAGATTCCCCCAAAACACACAAAAATATGACCATTAAACAACATACTGCTGGGTTTGGTGGCTCAGCCTGTAATCCCACGCCTTGGGAGGCTGAGGAGAGTGGATTGCCTAAGCCCGCGGGTTTGAGACCCGCCTGGGCAAGCGAGACCTCATCTCTACAATAAATCAAAAAATCAGCCGGGCATGGTAGCGCGCGCCTGTAGTTCCAGCTACTCGGAAGGCTGAGGCGGAAGGTTCACCGGAGCCCAGCAGGTCGAGGCTGGGCTCTCCAGCCTGGGCGACAGAGTGAGACTCCAACTCAAAAAAACAAAAAAAAACAAAAAAAACAACATACTGCTGAATGGTTTCTGGGTCATCATAGAGATCAAGAAAGAAATAAAAAGATTCCTGGAATCAAAGCAAAAACAAAAACAAAGAAACAAGGACTAATCTTTTATTATCTATCTATCTATCTATCTATCTATCTATCTATCTATCTATCTATCTATTCATTACAAAAACATACCTTATCAGAATTTCTGGGATGCTGTGAAACCAGTGTTAAAAGGAATATTCATAGCATTTGCACACACACATCAAGCAAATAGAAACATTGTAAGTAAATAGTCTAACATCACACCCAAGTGAGCTGGAAAGGTAAGATTATCTAAGATCCTAATTTCAGTAGAAAAATCCAGATCACTAAGATAAAATAAAATTACAGGATATAGAAGACAAAAATGCCTTAGAAAGGATCAACAAGACAAAAACCTTGTTCTTTGAAAGAATAAGTAAGATTGACAAAAAATAAAAAAAAGAAAAAGTGCAAATAAACACAAATAGAAATGAAAAAGGCTCTTATTTTTACATCTGTTGATGTACTTGATTACATTTATGATCTTGCAAATGTTGAACCATCCCTGCATCTGGGGGATGAAGATGACTTGGTCGTGGTAGATAATTTTTGAGATGTGTTTTGGATTTGATTTGCTAGAATCTTGTTGAGAATTTTTGCATCTATGTTCATAAGGGATATTGACCTGTAGTTCTCTTCTTTTGTTGGATCTTCATCTGGTTTGGGTATAAATGTGATGTTAGCTTAGTTAAACGATTTGTGGAGAATTTCATCTTTCTCAATTGCCTGGAATACTTTCAATAGGATTGGTATTGCTCCTCCTTGTACATTTTATAGAATTCTGCTGGAAAGCCATCTATCTGGTCCAGGGCTTTTTTTTTTTTTTTTTTTTTGTAGGTAGTTTTCTTATGACAGAGTCCATTTTCTGGGTTATTATTGGTCTATTCAGTGTCTCAGTATATACTTGTTTCAACCTGAGGAGGTTGTGTGATATCAGAAAGTTCTCTGTTTCATTCAGGCTATCAAGTTTGTTTCCATGCAGGTGTACATAGTAATCTCCGATAATCTTTGATAATCTTTTGTATTTCTTTGGGGTCAGTTGTGATTTGATCTTTTGTATTTCTGATTGTGTTTATTTGGGCTTTTTCTCTCTTTTTCTTGGTCATTCTGGCTAGGGGTCCATTGATTTTTTTAATTCTTTCAAAGAACCAGCTTTTTTTGTTGTTGTTTTCTGTGATATTTTTGTCTTTTATGTCCTGTATCTGGGCTCTTATTTTGGTGATTTGGATTCTTCTGCTAAAGTTGGAGTTTTGGTGGTCTTCTCTTTCCAGCTCCTTTAGGTGATTTGTTAGGCTATAAACTTTTGATCTTTCCATTTTCTGGATGTGTGCTCTTAGAGATATAAGTTCCCTCTTAGAATTGATTTCATGTCATCCCAGAGGTTTTAGTAAGATGTTTCTTCATTTTCATTTGTTTTTAGGAATCTTTTAATTTCTGCTTTCATTTCTGTGTTGACTCAGTAGTTGTTCAGTGTCATGCTGTTTAATTTCCATGTCTTTGGGGAAATTTTGTTGTGGTTGATATTTATTTTTATTCCACTGTAGTTTGAGAAGATGTATGACAGTGTTTCAACCTTATGGAATTTGTATATGCTGTATTTATGGCCAAGGATATGATCCATCTTGGAGTACGTTCCATGTGGTGATGAGTGGAATGTATACTCTGGGGTTGTTGGGTGGGATAATCTGTAGGTATCTATTAAGTCCATTTGGCCAAGTGTCAAGATTAGGTTCTGGATCTCCTTCCTGATTTTTTTGCCTTGATCTATCTAGGGCTGTTAGTGGGTATTTAAGTCTACTCAAGTCTCCTGCTGTTCGAGTCAATATCTTTTTTTAGTCTACTTAGTAGTTGCTTTATGAACCACATGATTATCTCATTAGATGCAGAAAAACTTTTCATAAAATTCAGCATCTTTTCTTGATAAAAATCTCTCAAACAACTAGGTATAGAAGGACTATGCCTCAAAATAGTAAGTGCCATCTATGATAAACCCACCACCAACATATTGCTAAATGGACAGAAACTGGAAACTTTTTCCCTAAAATCTGGAACAAGACAAGGCTGCCCACTCTCATCCCTCTTGTTCAACATTGTGTTGGGAGTCCTAGCTAGGACAATTAGACAAAAGAAGGAAATTGGGGTATAAAAATAGGAAAAGAGGAAGTCAAGTTATCCCTCTTTGTTGATGAAATGATCCTATACCTGGAAAATTCAAAAGAATCTATCAAAAACCTGCTTGCACTGATAAAGGACTTTGACTAAGTCTCAGGGTACAAAAGAAATGTGCAAAAGACAGTTGCATTCTTAGACACCAGCAACAAGCAGGCAGAGAACCAAGTAAAAAGCACAATCCCATTCACAATAGCCACCCAAAAAACAAAACAAAACAAAACAAAAAACACAGCATCTTCCTTACCAGAGAAATGAAAGACCTTTACAATGAGAACTAAAAAACACTGCTCAAAGAAGTCCAAGAAGACACTAACAAATGGAAAAATATTTCATATCATGGATTGGAAGAATTAACATTGTTAAAATGTCCATCCTACCAAAAGCAAAATACAGATTCAATTCAATATCCATTAAATTGTCAATATCATTCTTCTCAGACCTGGAAATGGCAAAACAGAAATTCATATGGAAACATAAATGACCATGAATAGCCAAAACTATCCTTAGCAAAAGCAACAAAGCAGGAGGTATAACACTTTCAGACATCAAACTTTACTATAAGGCTATAATAATCAAAACAGCCTGATATTGGCACAAGAACAGGCATATAGACCAATGGAACAGGATAGAGATTCCAGAAGCAAAACCTTAATTTCTCAACCAATTCATCTTTGACTAAGCCTCCAACAACAACCACTGGAGAGAGGAGAACCTATTCAGTAAATGGTGCTGGTAAACTGGCTGATCACATGCAGAAATTTGAAACAGGACCTCGACTATCACCATACAGAAAAATTAACTCTAAATGGATCAAAGACCAAAATGTAAAACCTCAAACTGTAAGAATCTTAGAAAATGCAGGAGAAACCCTTATGGAAATTTGAACTGGTAACCAATTCCTGATCAAAATTCTAAGTGTCCATACAAGTGGGACCTCATCAAGCTGTGGGACCTCATCAAACTTATGAGCTTCTGCAAAGCCAAAGAAACCATCAAGAGAGCAGGGAGACAGCCCACAGAATGGGAAAAAATATTTGCCAACTGTGTATCTGACAAAGGCCTAATGTCTAGGATCTACAAG
Organism: Tarsius wallacei; assembly: GCA_963574415.1. Taxonomy (NCBI): domain Eukaryota; kingdom Metazoa; phylum Chordata; class Mammalia; order Primates; family Tarsiidae; genus Tarsius; species Tarsius wallacei. Next base: position 4,509 of record CAUYQG010193708.1, read on the forward strand.
GAACTCAAACGCGCCAAAAGAAAAAAAACAACCAACCTGTTAAAAAGTGGGCAAAAGACATGAATAGACACTTTTCAAAAGAAGATATATGGGCAGCCAACAGACACTTGGAAAAGCATTCTGCCTCACTAACCATCAAAGACATGCAAATCAATACCACATTGATTTACCACCTAACCCCAGTAAGAATGGCTATCATTAATAAAACAAACAACAACAGATGCTGGCATGGAGGTGGAGAAAAAGGAACACTTCTACACTGCTGGTGGGAATGCAAACCAGTGCAACCTCTTTGGAAGACATTGTGGCAATTTATGAAAGAACTTGAAATTGACTTTTCATATGACCCAGCAATCCCCCTATTGAGAGTATACCTGGAGAAACTCAAGTCATTTTATAAAAAAGATACCTGCACATGCATGTTTATTGTAGCTCTATTCACAACAGAAAAAACATGGAACCAACCATGCTGCCCATTAAAGGTGGAATGGATTAAAAAAATGTGGTACATATACAAAATGGAATATTATACAGCCATAAAGAAGGACAGACTTATCGGCCTTGCAGCAACTTGGTTGGATTTAGAGTCTATCATATTCAGTGATCTATCACAGAAACAAAGAACAGTATACCATATGTTCTCACTCATAAGTGGACCTTGAACAATTAACATAATACTATAAGAAAGGAATTGACAGTAATGAGAAACTGCTTGGGGAGTGGGGGTGGGATTGGCAGTTGAGGGAAACTGCCAGGGGAGGGAGGGACACACCTCATTAACAAGGGTACTTGCATAATGAACATTTGTATACCTAACCTTGAATTGTACCCCACGTCTTTAAAATAAAAAAATAAAAATAAAAATAAATGAAAAATGCAAAGTCACAACTGGCCTTGAACAAATTCAAAAGATTTTCAGGGATTACTATGAAGACCTGTATGTAAATAAAGTGGAAAATCTAAGAAATGGAGGGCTATCTGACATCACCCAATCTTTTAAGGTTGAAACAAGAAGAAACTGAGGCACTAAACAGGCCAATAACAATCCAGGAAATTAACACAATTATAAGAAACCTCTCCACCAAATAAAGCCCTGAAGCAGAAGACTGCCCAGCTGAATTTTACAAGACATACAAGGAGGAGTTGATACCAATCTTATTGGAAGTATTCCAGACAATCAAGAACAATGGAGTTCTTCCCAACTTGTATGAATCTAACTTACTGATACTTAAGATTGCCAAAGACTCAACAAAGAAAGAAAGTTGCAGGCCAATCTTCTTGATTAACATAGAAGCAAAAGTTTCTAGAAAATTAAATCCAACAACATATACCAAGGATCATCCACCATGACAAGGTGGGCTTCATTTCTGGGATACAAGGCTGACTTAACACTTGAAAGATCATAAATGTAATTCAGCACATGAACAGATGCAAAAACAAGAATGACATGATTATACAATTAGATGCAAAAAAAAAAAAAAAAGACAAAATCCAGCACCCCTTATTGATAAAAATCCTTGAGCACCTAGACATAGAAGAAACATTCCTCCAAATAGTAAGAACCATCTATGATAAACCCACAGCCAACATTTTGCTCAGTGGGCAGAAGTTGGAAGCATTCCCCCTGAGAACTAGAACAAGACAAGGATGCCAATTCTCACCCTTCCTATTTAGTGTAGTGCCAGAAGTCCTAGTCAGATAAATCAGGCAAGACACGAAAAACAGGAGTATCAAAATAAGAAAGGAGAAAGTTAATCTGTCTCTCTTTGTGGGTGATATGTTTCTATATCTTGAAAACCTTAGGGAGTCTGTCAAAAACCTTGCACTGATAAATGACTTTAGTAAAGTGTTGAGTTACAAAATATACATGCAAAAGACAGTTTCATTCTTGTACACTTGCAACAAGCAGGCAGAGAACCATATAAAAAAGTACAATCCCATTCACAATAGGCACAAAAAAATGAAATACCCTGGCATCCACCTAACCAAAGAAATGAAAGATTTTTACAATGATAACTATAAAATGCTACTCAAAAAATTCAAGGATGGCACAAATGGAAAAACATTCGCCCCTGGATTAGAAGAATAAATGCTGTCAAGATGTGCATCCCACCAAAGGCAATCAACAGATTCAAAGCAATAGTCATCAGATTTTCAACATTGTTTTTCTAAGATCTGGATATGTAATACAGAAATTCATATGGGAGCAAAAGAGAACACAGATAGTCAAAAAAATCTTCAGCAAAAGGAACAAAGTAGGAAGTATCACACTTTCAGACTTTAAACTTTATTACAAGGCTAAAGCATCCAAGGTAACTTAGTATTAGTACAGGAATAGCCACATAGACTAGTGGAACATGACAGAGATTCTGGAAGCAAAAGCACAGTCTCTCAACCAAGTCATCTTTGAGAAAGACACCAATAACAATTATTGGGAAAAGAGACTCTATTTAGCAAATGATGCTGGGAAAACTGGTTAACCACATACAGAAGAATGAAATTGTACCCCTGCCTAGCATCATATAAAAAAATTGACTTGAAATGTTTCAAAGACCTAAATGCAACACCTCAAACTACAAGAATGCTAGAAGAAAATATAGGAAACACCATTATGCACATTGGAATAGGCAACAAATTCTTGACCAAATCCCAAAAAGTGAATGCCATAAAAGCTAAGATAGACAAGTGAGACATCATCAAATGGAAATGTTTTTGTACAGCAAAATAAACCATAAATAGAGTACAGATACAACCCACAGAATGGGGAAAAAAAATTGGAAATTGTGCATCTGACAAAGGCCTAGCATCCAGGATCAAAAAGGAACCCAAACAAAGTGAAAGAAACAAAACAAAACAAAACAAAAACAACCCCATTAGAAAAGTGGGCAAAAGACATGAACAGACAATTCTCAAAAGATGACATTCAAGCAGCCAACAGACATATGAAAATGTTCAGCTTCACTAATCACCAGAGAAATGTAGAAATCAAAACTACAATGAGATACCACCCAGCTCCTATAAGGATGGCTATCCTTAATAAGTCAAAAAACAACAGATACTGGCATGGGTGTGGAGAAGAGAGAACACTTCTCTGTTGGTGGGAGTACATGCTAGTTCCACCTCTATGGAAAACAATGTGGCAATTCCCATAAGAACTAAAAGATTGATATTTCATGTGATCCAGCAATCCCTTATCTGGGAATATACCTTGAGGGACATAAATAATTCTACAAAAAATACACCTGCCCACACATGTTTGTTGCTGCACTATTCACAATAGCAAAAACATGGAACCAACCTTGCTGGCCATTGAAAGTTGCTTGGGTAGAGAAAGTTTGGCGCATCATAATGGAGTACAAAACAATGGACTTCACAGCAAATTGGATGGAGTTGGAGGCCATTCATACTAAGTGAACTGTCACAGAAAAACATAACTGAATACTGCATGTTCTCACTCATAAGTGAACCCTGAACACTCGTCACATTAGCACAAGGGAGGAATGGGCAGTCACTAAGCACTGCTAGGAGAGGGCGAGAGGGAGGAGAGCCAGGGGCATGTGACAAAAGAAAAGATAACTAGTCCACTACCAAGGAGAGGAAAGGCCATTTAGGAGCCTGAATGCAGGACTTCACCTGAATGCAGCCTATTTATGTGGCTAATCCTCACTTGTACCCCACATCTCTATAAAATAAAATTTTAAAAGACATAAATATTCCAGAGTCAATTGCTGCAGAAATAAGACACTTATTCTTGATAGGAAGAAAAAAAAAAATGCAAACTCATATTGCAAAAATGTTTCAATACAGCAAATTAAAGTGTGTCTATTTTGCAAACTATCACAGAGATTATTTTTTTAAGTTGACAAATATATGGTTTTACATCTATTATAGGTATCTAGTATAACAAATTAGATTTATAGTGTTCTTTAATATGTCACTTTTTTCTCAACCAATGACAACAGCAATAATGTTTTGCAGACTCTGAACACATCATAAAGAATAAAGTTACACTGACTATTTCTTACTCCCTGCAGGCAATGAGATAGACCCTGTTTTCTTCTTATAATTATAATACATTTACCGAGATTGTTTCCATCCCTAACCTTCCCACTCTTTAAACATGGTCAGATGCCAATTAATTATCTTAATTTTCTCTTTCCTTTTACATCAAACTGAGTTTTAAATTGACATCCTTTTCAGCTGGATGGTTGGAGTTATTCCCTTGGAAAATAAGGCTCGGGTTAATCTAAGTCACTTGAATGCTCTTTTCTCCAATAATCCAGATGGCTTTATTCTGTATTCCTCTGGTAAAATGGAGTTTTGCTTACTGGCTATGGAGGGACAGCAATATTAAGATCAACTCATTTTGAGTTTTATAGGTTTTATGTGACAATTATGTTTCTATCTATTAGTGTTTTCAGCCAACCAGATCTGCCTCCCCAGTTATAAACTCAGTTAACCAAAACACTGATCTTTCATATTCATTGAGAGAACTTATCTTTTTGACCATTATTTGTTCGAATAAGGTTTTAAAAAGAGATTTTAACTAATGGGATACTATTTGTTATTCATATTGAGATCTATTAATTGCCACTTCGGAGAATCATTTTTTTAAAGAAACAACAGGAAACTTAGATTCATATATGCAGTTTCAATATAAAAATAATTCTAACTTAAACACTAAAAATAAAATTGTCTTTCTTTTCCAGATAAGGTAAATTATTTTAAGAAAATTAGTAATTTAAGGATTAAGCATGAGCTCTTTTATTTGTAGTCTCAGATCTAAACTTCAAAAGAATCTGTTAAAAATTTAGTAATCAGAAGGCATTTTAACATACTTTTTTTTTTTTTTTGGTCCCTTATACAGACCTTATGAATATATGGGAGATCGTTTGGATAACTGGGATTATATGAAGAAATTTGTTTGTAGAATATTGATTTGTTCATGGAGTACACTAATACTTATTGAGAATATAATAAACACCAGGAATTGAACCATTAGCAAAAAAATATAAAATCCCTGACTTCAGGAAGACAATTTTCAGTAGTATGCAAACAAAAAAACAAAAAACAAGTATATAAACTCAAGTAGTGATAAGTGCTATAGGATAAATGAAACAGAGCAAATATAATAGTTCATTTATTACCTTAGATTGGGTGTCCCAGGAAAGTGTTTTTGCAAAAGAAACAACTGATTAGAGAGCTAAAAGAAATGAGGAAATAAGAAACGCAGCTATTTGGGAAAGTTTTTTTTTTTTTTTAAATAAAACTCTAAATATGACTTTAAGTTTTTAATGTGTCACAAGCAGTGAGGCAGAATCTCAGACATGCTTGAATCCCTGAAGTTAATCCAACCCATTATTTCACTCTGATAGATTATCAGTATCTCCATATATCTGTGTCTCAGCTTATAGCTGTGAAATAATATACTCAGGCTTCCTGGGCTGAAACAATAAGTACACATTTAACCTAACAAGTCTGTAGGTTGGCAATTTAGACTGGGTTCTGATGGAAAGCTCTTCTGGTGTCAGTAGGGAAGTTAGGCTCAGCTGTGGGTCAAATAAGTGGTTTTGTTGATCTTGATCTCTCAGCTCTGTAGGGATTCAGCTACGACTGCTGAGTTCTCATCATCTAGCAACTACCCCAAAAATGTTTAAATAAAGGAGACAAGGTCTCAAGAGAGAATAGAAGCAGGCAAGAACATTTGAGATTCAGAAATTTTCACAGTGTCACTTCCATCAATTCTGTTGACAAAATAAGTCATAAGTTGAGCCCAGCCTTAAGAGTTAGGGGAATGAACGTTCCTTTTAAGGAAACAAGCTGCCAAGTCATATAGCAAAAACAAGCAGATACAGGGAGGAATATAGTTTTGTTTAAACAATTGGCAACAACTTTACTTTGCTTTTTTTTTTAAATTTTGTTTGTTCATTTAAATATAGCAGTATCTGCCACTTGGAATTTTAACTAAAATTACGTGATGCAAATAAGTTGTTCATAAATTTTTCTCCAAAGCAAAACAAAATTAAATAGTAGCTTTGTTTTCTTTTAGATATCATTTCAGAAAGTTACGTTGGTATATTCTGGAATTTCTTTAAGTGGGAAAAGATTATATGATTACTGCTATAATTGTAAACTCCTTGGGTGAAGAAAATAATGTCATATTTACAAAAGTTTTTCATAGGTGTGGACTTAGAAAAGAATACCAGTGTAACAGTGATGAGTGATATGAGGATCTAGGTTATTTTTTTGTATAGCTCACTCCTTGTAGCTGTTCAAGTTCACTTTGTAGATTTATCACTTCCATCTTACAATAGATTTCTACTAAGCCTTCTATTATGTTTTTGTGCTTTTGTTGCACCCAACTCAGCATAGGGAGTCCTGGCAGCATTATCTCCTGACTTTCTTCTGGCCAGACTCTTACTCTCTACCTGAAGATACTTTTGAATGGTTTATAATACTCTGCTGAAATGTCATAACCTTGCTCTAAATCTTAGGTGTTTTTATGAACTGAATTGCTTTCCACAAATTCATATATTGAAAACGTAAGCTCAGTGTGACAATATTTGGAAATAGGGTCTTTAGGAAGGTAATTAGGTTAAATCAGTTCATAAGAATGGGGACCTAATCCAGTAGGATGGGTGTCCTTATAGTAAGAGGAAAAGACCAAAAAAAAAATCTCTCCCTCTCTCTCTCTCTCTCTCACTTCACACAGAAGAAGAAAAGGTCAAGTGAGAACATAGCAAAGAGGCAGCCATCTATAAGTTTGGAAAAGAGGACTTACCAGAAACCAGCCCTGAGAGCACTTTGATCTTGGACCTCTGGTTTCCAGACTGTCAGAAAATAACTTTATTTTAATGCCTCTAGTCTATGATATTTTATTATGGCAGGCTGAGAAAATTAATGTAGGCATATTCCAGGTAACTTACCTATTAAGGGTTGTCAAGAACTGTTCACAGTATCTTTTCCTATCAAATACACAATCTAGAAGATTCTGACATTAAAGAGTGGCAGAATGACCTCTATAATATATAGCTGAGGTATCATATTGAAGAGGGTATTCTGTGAGATTATGTATTATCCTTCACAATGCAATATACAATTTAAACCAATGACTATGGCATGGTACAATATGCCCACTAGATTGAATATATAGTACCATGTACCTTTTAGTGGAAGTAGAAAATTCACTTTCACTTCCACTTACCTGGTTTAGCAATTTGCCGTTCTTGTCCTGACAACTCTAGATTCTGCAGGTCTGGAACTCCTGGTTTCCAGAGAAAGATACAGAATCTGAGCAAACTTAAAGCTGTGGTAGCCACCAAATCACTTTGGATTCCTCAGAGCAGTAAACCTGAATGTAAGAAAAGTAGTGATCAAGTTGGTGGATGTAAATGGTCCTTATTATCACAAGGAAATGAAACTGCACATATATTATAGCAAGACAAACTGTAGCAGCATAGATGGTATATTTACTAAACTACCCATAAACTTGGGAAAGCTGTGATGAAAATGAGGAAACGGAACATGATAAACAAGTAGATGTAAGAAATGCAAGGAACAAGTTATAGTAGATGCTGTGGCACTCCTGCCTGGATGTCTTTTACTGGCCAAGTGTACCTATCCCTCATTTTTGTGCATAATGATCACATTGGCTTATGATGGTACTCTTCTCTGAAGAGTCGTCTTGAGTGATCTAAGCCTCCTAGCCCAGGAGCTTATGCCCACACATAGCAATAGACTATGTCCAATTACTAACTGATATGGGGTACAAATAGTGGGACAATGCTGTGGTACCATTCATGCTCCAGAATTTCCTACAATATCATCAGCTTCTTCTCAGTGTTGAGACTGAGAACTTACATCAACTGAACTTACATCTTTGCTTAGCTTCTTTCTTGACCTGTTATTCCTGACTTCCTCCTGAGAACATATACAAGAATTCCTATCTTATGCTCTGACCTAAGATAGGTTGTTGTGATTATAAAATGATGCATCTAAAATCATTTCTCAACAAGTAGAATTTTTAAGTGAATTTACCTAAGGAACTCTTTGCCCTAGGCATTTGATGGCATTTTGTGGAGTGCTAAAAATATGATAAATTAAATTACATTCTTTACCAATATTGAGAGAATATAAATTAATTTTTGAATAAAATCATGCAAGCTTGGGTTAAAATGTTCTACTCTAAATTAGTTTAAAAATTATCAAGGAATTATTCTTATTTAGAGGGCTCAAACTTGTACAACTGGCTGTTTCAATTATTCTACTTTTGCGCTTGAATTTATAGGTTGGACAGAACACTTTATGAGAGGGGTAGTAAATACATTCAAATTTTTACATATAGTTAATCAAATCCAGTCGGACTGTTATTTTACTGAATATAATGCTGTGCCGAACCCTCTCTGGCATTGGGCCTACCCCACAATAATTCAAACCAAATTCTACTTTTCTATGCCATTTTGTAGACTGTGAAAGAAAAAGAGCGTCTTGGTTGTGCAAGATGTATTTTAGCTATTGTTTTTCAATGACTTCCGACAAGATCCCTGAATTTTTAAGATGAAGAAATAGAGGATATTGCCTTGATTCTGAGGATGGTTCAAAGCCAGACATTTCATATTCCAAAGCTCGTGGTTTCTCTTGCATCATTATATCTTGTATGGAATCAGACAAACTACTCTATTTCTTAAAATCTGGAGCTTAGCTAGATTGGGTGTGGCTCTGCTGTCTAGCTTTTGGCAGAAATGATGAGATTATTATTTTCTGTTTTTCTGCTTTGAATCTCACTTTTTACTTTGGAATTTTGTTTTTTGCTGAGCTGTTCCTTTTGAATAATAATATCCATAACAAAAGAAAAATTGCATCATCTATGTAACTATTGTTACGTCCACATCTGAGCAAAGCATGCTGCCTTTATTTCTCATGCAGTCCTCACAACAGTGCTATAAACTACTTGCTATAATTATTTACAGATGAGAAAATTACTTCTAGGAGCAGTTGGGTTAATTGCTGAGGTAACAGCAAATGTGTCAATGAGATTTGATCCTTAGCAATTGATGTCAGAATCTTTCCTTTAAACTTAAGGGAATTCACTGCAGCTGTGTAGAATAATGCTCTCTACAAGAAACACTACAACTCCCTAATTTGCTTCTCCTTGGTTAATTCTGAAGTAGCTCAGAACAACTCATAACTTGTAATCCCTATAAATCTCAGCAACAGTAAATATTGTCCTTAGAATTTTGTCTCTTAATTCCTGTAATTATATTTACGATCTTGTAGATCACTTTCTCCTTTTCTTTCTCACTTTTGTTAACATTCCAACTCTTCTTTTGAGCATCTAAAATGTATCATGGACTATGCTAGATGCTGAGGATATAAACATGAGTAAAGTATTTCTCTTGCCTTGAAAGAGTGCATTTACTAGCCTGTCTATTTTTAAAATATTTGCCTTTTATTTTTAATTTTTATGGATACATAATAGTTGTCCATATTTATGGGGTGCATGTGATATTTTGATACAGGTATACAACGTGTATTGTTCAACACCAAGTAATTGTGATATCCATCATTGCAAGTATTTATCATTTTTTTATGTTAGGAACATTTCAATTCCACTCTTCAAGTTATTTTTGAAGTATACAATACATTATTGTTAACTGCAGTCACCTTATTGTGCTACTGAACACTAGACCTTATTCCTTGTCTTTATCTGTATTTTTGTACCCATTTACCAACTCCTCTTTATCTTTCCTTCCCACTACCTTTCCCAGTCTCTGGTAGCCATTATTCTTCTCTCTGCCTTCATGAGATCAAGTTTTTTAGCTCTCACATATGAATGTGAACATACAATATTTGTATTTCTGTGACTGATTTATTTTACATAACACAATGCCCCCCAGTACCATCAATGTTGGTGCAAATTATAATGTTTAATTCTTTTTTATGGCTGAATAATATTCTGTTGTATACATGTATCATGTTTTCTTATCCATTTACCATTGATATACACTTGCTTGAATCCATATCTTGGCTGTTGTGAATAGTACTGCAAAAAACATAGAAGTGCCGATATATCTTTGATATGCTAATTCTCCTTCTTTTGGATATACATACAGCAATAGAATTGCTGGATCATATGGTAGCTTTATTTTTAGTTCCTTGAGAAACCTACATACTGTTTTCCACAGTAGCTGTACTCACATTTCCACCAACAGTTTAGGAGGGCTCCTTTTTTGCACAACCTCACTGTCCATTTTTGATAGAATTTATGCTTTGATTTTTGTCATATGACAGAGTAGAGTAGGTGTAATTGCCAAAGGTTTCCATATCAGATAATGCAATAGGAAATTATTGGTTTTGTATTGCGTAAAAAGAGATAGCAATATTCACAGTCCAACCACCTCAGAACTGTTAATGTTAAAAAGAACAAACCTAGCTTAAAATCAGTGTTCTGTAACATCAAAAGGATATGACCTGTCTTTATCTTCCTCTCCTGATGCATCTTCCAGACACTCTCTTTCCAGAACATGCAGTATAACTTGTCATTACCCATGAGTACTGTTAGTTTTTATTACTCTTAAGTAAGTTTCTGTTCATATTATGACCTATATTTAGATAAGCCCTAGCTCATCCCTATATAAATGGACAGTTATGAGTTCCAGTAGATATGTATATAATATATAATATATGCACATAGCGCATATGTATACTATGTCATGTATTATATATTTATTATACATGTCTAATATATATGTATATGTATATATAAATATATATGTGTAATTTATATATAAATTGTAGCTATAGGAAGAAGGGAGAGTTAAAGAATGACAGGAGTATATGCCGAGGGCATTTGTATGTGTGAGATAAAGAGTTGAAACAACACAATTTAGGACTTTTTACAATTCAGTTGGTTAAGACAGCACTGCTGCTTCATGGGGTCAAATGGGATACTGGGTGAGTGGCTAATACAAAATGGCATTAGCTACATGACTGGCAGTTGGAGTTGACCATCCTTTGGGAGCTCAGCTGGAGTATCGACCACAGCCTTAGTTCTGTTCTATGTGTGCCTTACCATGTGGCTGTTTGGGCTTTCTCATAGCATGGCAGTCTTGGGATAGTTGGACTTATTTCTTGGCAACAATCTTTCTGCAAAGTGAAAAAGTGGAAACTATCAAGCCAACCTAAGATTTAATTTAAAAACTGGAAGTGTGTCGGTTCTTCTGCATTCTATTAGTTAAAACAGGGCATAAAGTAATCCACGGTCAAGATACCTTATGGTTAAAGTGTCCCAATTTGAAGGGGATTCCATGCTAACACGCAACCTGAGAGTTATGGTTAATTGGGAACCATCAAAGTAACAATTTATCACATCAAATAGCTTCTCCAAGTGCAAAACCAATAGACAAGTAGTTCTTCTGGAATTAGAAGCCAGCTCTATTCCTTTTCCACTTGATGCCTCTAGGCATGAAGTACTACCTTCGCACCACCAGTGGACTTGCATAAAAACAACTATTATTTATCAGATGTCAGATAGATCTTTTTTTAATCCTAAAAGTCAAAGAATATGGGCACAGTTGTCTTCGCAAGAGAAACTCTCTGACCTTCATGGTAGGATGAGAGAATGAAAAGTTCCTAAATAAATAAGGAAATAACCGGTGACATATATTCCACTTTTGATGACAATTGGCAAAAAAATTATTAAAAACAATGAATATCTGGGACGACATTTTAAATAGGGTAGTCAGGGAAAGCTATCTGAACACATTTAAACAGATACTTGAAGTAATTCAATGCAACTGTACAAAGTAATGATCTCCCCAAGAAACAGCACAAACATCACCCTTCAAAAACCTCCTTGACATGGACTCCTAGAGTTGAGTCACTGGCAACTACCTTGCTGTCTCTGCCACTTACTTGCTTTGTACTTCTTACTACCTGCCTGGAACACAAGACCACTTAATACCATTGTTTTGAGGGGACCTATACATTAATAAAAAGAAAAATAGACATTTTCTTTAGTGTTAGTGTTCTGCTGAAAGAGTAAGGCATTCTGAGTTTAAAGCTGAAGACAGTTGAGTTTGGATGTCATACCCTGTTACATTTTAGAGGTAATAAAAAGGCCATATCCCAAGTTTTGGCAGTGTTTTCTCCCTTTTCATATTGTGCCCAAACCTTACTCTATTCCTTCTCTTTCTATATGTTGAAAGGAATCAATTCAATTATTTTCTCCAGTGTAGTGTGTTTACATTTGTTGCAGAAATCTCTGCATCTTTGCCTACATCTTGATTTCCTTAAATCAGGGAGGAGAACAGAAGTGGGATCGGACTCCATGTCTTAGTGTGGTCTGCTTTCTGTGAGTGCTCTCTTAACAGGTCTGTGAAGAGTACTGGTTCACAGCCTCGCTATTCAGGGGATTCTCCCATTGGTTCCTTACCTCCCTGGTTATATTTTATTTCTGACTTTTCCCTTTGTGACCATTTAATTCCTCCCCAAGTGGCAGGGCCTTCAGTGTGCTCAGAGGACCTGAGACTTGGTGCTCAGGAAGCATCACATATTAGCACAATTTTCCCACTGAAAAGCTTAGAGATTCATTATCAGTTCAGCCTTTGGGAGCTCTGCCCTTTCCTTGGCCTCTTGCAGATCCTGTTCTAATCCACTGGACAAAATTGTTTCAAACTGACTCTGTCAGGGTCTCAAGAGTAAGAGATGTTTAAAAAATATAAGTGAAGAATTTTTTGTTTTGTTTTGTTTTAATATGCTGGAAGAGTTTGAGAACGTAGACTATAGACATAGACCATCCCTGTTGATTATCTTTATCAATGTTGTTAGCAATTATTTTATGACAGGTTAAGATTTCACCTAAGTAAAGTAAGAGTACTGCCCTTTTTACAAGGATGCATTTCAAAAATTTATAGCAGTAATTGCCTAATGTTATTAACCTAACTTTACTCATCAGTTCACACTCTTCAGTGTGTCAGATGCTATGCTAAGTATTTGAATGCTCTCTACCTATAAACATACTCCATGTCAGGGGCCGTTATTATCCATATTTTGTAAAAGAAGTTCAAAGGGGTTAAATAATTCATCATAGTCACAGAACTAATAGGTAGCAGAGCAAGTGTTCTGTGGAATTAAACTCAAAGTGTGATTTTTTTGGTTTATACGTGGTTACAGTCCAAGACCTACTTTTATGTAGAATGTGTTGTCTTGATATTTCTATGTCGGTGTGGCCATGTAGAACAAAAAGTCCGTATCTTTTGTGATTGCTGTGCATTTGTATATTGTTTATACACTTTAGATTGTGATGTTATTAAGTATCCTTTCAGAGGTCCCCAGTGTTATAAGTGAGGTTTACATTTAAAAAATGCCCTGTTCAAAAGTATCTTTAACAATGTTGTGCAGAGAGTGTCCACGGTTTCAAGTTTATGCATAATGAGGAACCCTTCTGCCACTATGACCTCAGAAAGCTACTCCTTATCTAAGAGAGCAAAGAGAAATCTCTCCTCACCCCAAGTGAGAGAATGACAATGCTGCCAATCAGAGATGGCTCTGATTAGAAAGAACATAAATAGCACCCACAAATTGGAAATATTTTTTTCATGGAAAGTAGAATTTTGTTCAGTATTTGAAGAAGGTAAATCACTCAGATATAGGATTAACATTTTTGATATTTCTGATATAATGGTTACATCTGACAAGAGCCTTGAGCAGATTTCTAATCCAACCTTAAATGTTTCTTATATACAGTAAAAAAAAAAAAAATGCTGAAACTAACAAGAACCATCCCAGTTCAGAGGGTTATGCATTAAAAAGTCTATCAGTCATAAATTGAATGACTAATAAAACTTTCATAACACAAGAAAAAGTTTTCACCAGTCATTTTGTAATAATCAGATTGGGTAAAACCGGCAAAATATTTGCAGCATCATTTATTTTTAAATAATCTATATTTTTGATATCTACTCTTTCTATTTGGCTAAAATATGTATTACAAAAACCCACTATCCCTTTTCTTCATTTATCAGCATACAGTCACATTGCTTACGTGGAATATAATGATGCCTCATTTTGCCATCATCCCTGTGGTGGAAATCCTTTAGCATTATAAGTACAATCCCAAGAAATCAAAGCATTTATAATGGGGGGACCAGTGTGCAGAATTGGAACTTATCAGTTACTCACTTTGAATCAAGAAATTTTTCTATACAAAGCCTTCCTCTCAATCCAGTCTATTTCTTCATTTGTATATGTTCAGAACTTAAAATTATTTTTTCATATATCCTCACCACAAAAGTGATGCTTTAACAATTCTGTTTTCATTAATATTTTCTCTTATATTGTACTCTGCATAAGCATATTTTCTGAACACTGCTGGAGCATCTAGCAAAAATATTAAAAATATCTCTTTAGTGCCATTTTAATGAAAATAATTATTTCTTGACTTATATAATTTTTCTACTGCTGTCTCCTAAGTAAGAAGTTTTCAAGGTAATTATTTTAACATGCTGGACTTTCAATACATTTATCTATCATGCAAAGAAAGATGAGGGACATTACTGTATAGTTTTCAAATGGAAGAGCTTCCTGTTACTTTCTTGCCTAACCACATGTATGACAAGAATCTCATAGTAGGCTCATGTCAACCTTTGAGTTGACTTTCTTATTTTCTAAAAGCCATTGCTTAGCTCAATATTTTCTAGAGCCTACTTTAGTACTACTGATAAATTTTTTTCACTTTTTATGTTGTACACAATGCCACATGTTTTAATCATAACCTTTTCTTAACCTTTTATTTTTTTACTTGGAATGATTAGAAGATGGAGCTTGTTAAATGACAGGACTCTTGGATAAGTAAGAATAAACTGTTCTGGATTGTTAAATGAGTAGGTGAGTCTTTTATGACAATATTCCCCACATGAGAAGTCATGGTGCTAGTTATTTCTGCAATTTAGAAAGTTAGTTAGTAGAAAACTATGGTTTTGTTCTAATTAAGCAAACAAGTGACATCTTAATACATAAACAAATGTCTGTGTTATTCTCTGTTCTTTCATACCATTTTCCATTTTTTTTAAAAAACAAACCTGTTGTCAGGTTTAAATTAGTTTTCTTGGTTGAAATCAGCAGTCTTAATTTGCAATTGAAATCCATCCAATTAAACAATAGATTGCCTGGAATTAATGGTAATTGAACAATCTAAGTTAAATGAGAGAAATTGTGGACAAGTGAAGAGGAAAATAACATGGCACAATTTAAGCTTGGAGAGTCACATACATTAATGGAACTACGGAATTATGTTTCATGAGATGCCTTTTGCCTTCAGTCACATTTATAAAAGACTTTGTGGGACCCTACACTGATGTGAAAAAACAAGTACCTTGGTAAACATTGAGACCACCAGGATTGAAGTAACTACTAAATCCCTATATTTGCAGCGAATTCACTTTCTTTTGGCTAATGAGACATGGCAAAATATCCCTATGATAATATCAACCACAAAAAACATGACAAGAAAGGAATTTTCCACTGCATAGATTATAATATCACTCTATCAATGGGTCAAAGTCTCCTTTCTTAGGCATGATATGATAGATAAGGCTCCAAAAAATAGTGCAATAGTAAAACTTACTTTGATTTGTTGCCTGGGAAAGAGAATTATGGAAATTCAATGTATTTCTTGCATTGGCATCACTAGGTCTTTGGAGAGCTGACTCCAAAAAACATGGCTTTTCTAAAAGGGGTCTCTGACTAGCTAAGAATAAGTGGTCAACACAAAGCAAGAGAGCTTATGCCTAAATAGACTGTATAATCACCTGCAGAGGAAGATGGACTCCCCCCAACAAAACTTGGTTTGGAGACACTGATGAAACTACAAACACAGCAGTAAGGTATGAAAATATGTGTTACTTACAATAATTCATGTCTATGGGAAGAGTAAAGCAGGCCACTCAAGCCAGTCAGAAATGGTTTAAGACCTGGGGGCAATAATCCCAGTGGCTTGGGAGACCAAGGTGGGAGGACCACTTGAGGCTAGGAGTTCAATACTAGCCCGAGTGACATAGCAAAGCCGATCTCTACAAAATGATTAAAAAAGAAAACTCTATGTATGATTGTGCACACCTGTAGTCCTAGCTACTCAGACGGCTTGAGGCAGGAGGACTGTTTGAACACAGCACTGGACCTGGACAACAAACCAAAATCTTATCTCTCTGTCTCTCTCCCCGAAAAACAAAAACAAACAAACAAAAATAAAACAAGACAAAACAAAAACAAAGCATGAAAATAAATGGCTGAAGAGAGCCAAGAAAGAAGACTAGCATATTGTGGTTAGGAGTAGGAGTTTGGGCTAGGGTGAGTGTTCTCTGGTGTGGGCAGGGGTTTTTATGGTTTGCATTGCCCACTGGTGCCACAAGAGCACCCAGGTTTTTCTTATCAGCTTGTCTAGATATGGGACATAAGACAAAGAGGGAAGAATGAAGCTTAAATTCTCTCATCAGCCAAATAGTATTATTTTTTTAAGTTGGAGTCGGAAACCTCATTACAGAAACTGATCACTGGGAAGAGCACTGTCAGCATAGTTTTGCCTGCCTCTTAATCTGCTCTTGATCCTGCAAGCTGAGCTGACCTACTGACATATTTCACTCCAACCGGTCCACTAATGCAATAGGTAAAAACTGAATAGTTCTAAGCAAGCATTCAGAGGGTCCCCAAGTATATTTGCTCCTCCTGACTCTGATGAATCTTTTTCATTTGCTTTTGATGTCCTTCTCTTTTTTTTCTTTCTTAATCTAGACTCATGGCACAGTACCCATATTAGAAACATACTATGGTAATATAAGTTTGTCAACATTCCAGAATCAATTTCTTCTGCTTAGATATCTATCTTCTTTCAGAATAATTAGCTGTGTTTATCAATTCTGTGTTATTATTTCCACCCTCACTTCATAACCTTTACCATCAGGGAAGATTTCTCACTCTATCCATGTGGTCCATAAAACATTTGCAAGGATTTGAATATTGGTGTTCCTTCTGTTTTGACACGGTTTCACCATTCTGATTTTCTCTTCATCTCTGGGTTTCTTTTTCAAATCTACGTTTGATTTCTGTATGATGAAAATTCCCAAATAAAGACATCACTTCCAGATTTACCACACATTTAACTCTCTAATTTATTTTCTTATCTAGGCATTGTACAGATGGATGTCTCAGAAATTCTAGTTTCAAAACTGAAATTACTCATCATTCATTCCAAACCTGCTGCTTCTCCATAATCCTATCGCAATGAATAGAGCCAGCATCCTCATATTTGCACAAGCCATCGAGGTAACTGGCATGCTATTTTTTCAACAGTGTTATGAGTTATAATTGATATACAAAGAACCACACATATTAAATGTATATAATTTGATGAGCTTGGACATATGCAAACATGCATAATACCTTCACCACAGTCAAGTTTATAGACATATCCAACACCTTTAAAATGTCCTTGTGTTATCAATTATCACAATGGTAATTGAACAATCTAAATTAAATGAGAGAAATTATGGACAAGTGAAGAGGAAAATGACATGGCACAATTTAAGCTTGGAGAGTCACATACATTAACGGAACTATGGAACTATGTTTTGTGAGATGTCATTTGCCTTCAGATACATCTATAAAAGACTTTGTAGGACCCTACTCTGATCTAAAAAACAAGTACCTTGACAAACATTGAGAAAACCAGGATTGAAGTAACTACTAAATCCCTATGTTTGGCATAAAACCCTTAACATGAGAGCTACTCTCTTATATTTTTTAAAGGAACATGATTGTGTATTGTTAACTTTATGCAATATGTTGCACAGGAGATCTATAGAACCTACTTATCTGGAATAACAGAAACTTTTCACCCAAACAACAACTTCCCACTTACCCCATCCCCAAACCTTGGTAATCACTACTGTATTCTCTGATTCTATAAGTTTGACTATTATAGGTACCTTATATCATGATTCTAAATATAAGTAGAATTATTTAGTATTTGTCCTTCTGTAACTGGCTTATTTCACTTAGTATAATATCATCTCATATTGCAGAATTTTCTCTTTTTAAGGTTGAACTTATGTATATATATAAAACACACACATATATATACACATTGTATATATGTATATATGCCTATATATCACATTTTATCTATCTATCTATCTATCTATCTATCAATGGACACAGGTTATTTTCATATCTTGGCTATTGGGAGTGATACTGCAATGATTAGTCAAGAATATACAATGGAAAAAAAATAGTATCTTTAGCAAATGGTACTGGGAAAACTGGATATCCACAGGCAAAATAAAGAAAATGTAACTCCTACTTTAAAGTATACACAAAAATCAATAAAAGTTTTAAAGATGATCTCAGAAACTGTAAATATACTAGAAGAAAACATAGGGGAAAAGCTTAATGACATTGGTCTTGGCAATAATTTCTGGCATATGACACCAAAAACACAGACAACAAAAGCAAAAATAAGAACTACAACAAACTAAAAACTACATTACAGCAAATAATCAACAGAATATAGAAGACAACCTATAGGAGGGAAAAAAATATTTACAAATGATGTATGTGATAAGTGGTTAATTTCCAAAATATATAAAGAACTTCTACAACTCAACAGAAAAAAGCAGATAACCCCATTAAAATATTAGTAAAAGGCTTAAACAGAGATTTTTTTTCCTCCAGAGAAAGCAAATAAATTGCCAACAGATGTATAAAAAATGCTGAACACCATTGATCACCAGGGAAATACAAATCAAAACCACAATGAGATACCACTTCACACCTATTATGATGACTATTATCAAAATATCAGAAAATTACTACTGTTGGTGAGGATGTGGACTAATTGGAACTCTTATATACTGTTTTTTTGTTTGTTTGTTTGTTTGTTTTGAGTTGGAGTCTCACTCTGTCACCCAGACTGGAGTGCAGTGGCCACTCCCGGCCACCGCAGCCTCAACCTGCTGGGCTCTGGTGATCCTTCCGCCTCAGCCTTCCAAGTAGCTGGAACTACAGGTGCGCGCTACCACGCCCGACTAATTTTTTGATTTATTGTAGAGATGAGGTCTCGCCAAGTTGCCCAGACGGGTCTCGAACCCGCGGGCTCAGGCAATCCTCTCACCTCAGCCTCCCAAAGCGCGGGATTACAGGCTGAGCCACCGAGCCCAGCTCTTATATACTGTTAGTGGAAATGTAAATTGGAAAAGAGGACAAGATTCCTTAAAAAATTAAAAAAAAAAATAGAACTACCATATGATTCAGCATGTCATAGATGTGTATACAAAAAAATTGAAATCAGGTTATCAAGAGTTATCTGTACACCCATATTCATTGCAACTGTTTTGTTAATTTTAAAAAATCATATATCCTGTAAAATTCCAAATATGTAGAATCTGTTCCTACATATTTCTTGGATCCATCCAATTATTTAAAAATTCATGGACATTTTATCATTTTAGGCCTTCAGCATTTCTTTTCTGGATTATTTAAACAGCCAGATAATTGATCACCTTGTCTCAATATTTTTTTCTTAGTTCAATCTATTAATCTCTAATAGCCGGGATTATCACTGTAAAATGATTATCCAATAATGTCTCCTCCTTGAATAAAATTTTTGAAAAATTGTTATTCCTCCCTCCCTCCCTCTCTCTCTTTCTTTCTTTCTTTCTGTCAGAGTTCATTCTGAGGAGTTCCCTCCCCCCTCCCCCTTTCTTTCTTTCTTTCTGCCAGAGTTTATTCTGAGGAGTTCATAGGCTGGAGTACAGTGATGTGGTCATAGCTAACTTCCGGCTTGACTTCCTTGGTTCAAGTGATGCTGATGCCTCAGTCTCCTGTGTATTTGGGACTAACGATGTGTGTCCTTGCAGCCAGCTATTTTTTTTTTCTTTTGTAGAGACAAGATTTTGCTATGTTGCTAGTCTTGAACTCCTGGTCTCTGGCAATCTTCCCAACTTAGTCTTCCAAAATGCTTGGATTATAGGCACGAGCCACTACACTCAATCCAAATCTAAATTTCTTAAGATTGTTTTTACTTTCTGCTGTGAGTAGAGTAATGCTCCATCCCCCATTAATGGATTAAAGTTTTTTAAATTAAATTTAATTTAATTTTGAAGTTGTGGGGCAAAAGTCAAGATAGTTTACATAAGTGGTTTAGGTAGAGGTGAAGTTTTGGGCCTCCCATTGAACCTCACTTCACCTGGATTAGGATCAAGCACCCTTATTGATGTTATGTGCCTCTCCTCCCCGGGGCAGTGTCCCGCTACTGCCAATCCCCTTTGTGTAGTATTATGATAGGTATCCAGGGTCCACTTATGAGAAGTCCATAATTTTGTACTTCTTTATGACTGCATAAAATTTCATCATGTATATGTACCATCTTTTTTTTATTCAGTCCAGTTTTGATGAGCAGCGTGATTGGGCAGCTATTGTGAAATAGTGCTGCAATAAATATGTATGTGCAGTTATCTTTTACGTAGAATGATTTGAGTTTCTTTTTTTTATTTTTTATTTTGAATCAGAGTCTCACTCACTTGCCCAGGCAGGGGGAGTGCAGTGGCATGCTCACAGTCACCCCAGCGTCAACCTGCTGGGCTCCAGGGATCCTTCTGCCTCAGTCTTCCAAGTAGCCAGAAATACAGGCATGAACTACCACGCCTGGATAATTTTCTATTTATTGTAGAGAGGCGTCTCACCAAGTTTCCCGGGCTGGTCTGAAACCTGTCAGCTCAGGCAATCCACTCACCTCGGCCTCCCAGAGTTCCTCCAGTGTATTGCCAGAAGGGAGACTGCTCAGTCTCATGGAAAGCCGATTTCTTGTTCTTTTAGAAATTGCCACACTGTTTTCCATAGAGGTTGAATTAGTTTGCACTTCCACCTACAGTGAAGAAGCATTCCCTTTTCTCTGCATCCTCACCAGCATCTGTTGATTTTTGTTTTATTAATGTTGGCCATTCTTACTGAAGTTAGGTGGTATCTCAATGTGGTTTTGACTGATATTTCTCTGATGATTAGTGAGGCTGAGCATTTTTTCATGTGTCTGTTGACTGCCTGTATATCTTTTTTTCAGAAGTAGCCATTCATGTCTTTTGCCCATTATTTAATGTTTTGTTTTTGTTTTTTTTTTCAGCATGTTTGAGTACCTTACAGATCCTGAATATTAGGCCTTCATCAGATATGCAGTAAGCAAACATATTTTCCCATTCTCTAAGCTATCTCCCAATTCTCTCAATGATTTCTTTTGCTTTGCAGAAGATTTTTGGTTTGATGGGGTACCATTTGTCTATCCTATATCTTATGGCATGGATTTTTGGGGTTTTGATCAGGAATTGGTTGTGTATTTCAATTTCCATAAGGATGTTCCCTGTGTTTTCTAAGATTCTTATAATTTGAGGTTTTATGTTTAGGTCTTTGATCTATTTGGTGTTGGTTTAGTTAGGGGTCCTGTTTCATTCATCTCCATGTGGTCAGCCAGTTTCCCCAGCACCATTTATTGAATAGGTTTTCCTCTCCCCAGTGTTTGTCTGTGGTGACTTTGTTGAAAAAAATTGAGAAATTGAGTTCTTTTCTTCCAGAGTTTCTATTCTCTTCCACTGGTCTATATGCCAGTTCTTTTACTAATACAAGGCTGTTTTGATTATTGTAGACTTATAATAAGGATTAAAGTTTGGGAGTGTGATACTTCCCATTTTGTTTCTTTTGCTGAAGATTGTTTTGGCTATTTGTGGTTGTTTTTGTTTCTATATGAGTTTCTGTATTGTTTCCAGGACGGACAAGAATGATGATAATTTAATGGGTATTGTATTAAATCTGTGGATTGTCTTGGGTAGGATGAACATTTTAACAATGTTGAGTCTTCCAATCCATGAGCATGGAATGTTTTTCCCATTTATTTGTGTCTTCTTTGAGTTCTTTGAGCATTGTTTTGTAGTTTTCATTGTAAAGGTCTTTTGCTTGTTAAGAAGATGCTAAGGTATTTCATTTGTGTGTTTGGCTATTGTGAATGAGATTGCACTTTTATTCTTTGCCTGCTTGTTGTTGGTGTATAAAAATGTGACTGTCTTCTGTACATTCATGTTATACCCTGAGACTTTACCAGTGCAAGGAAGTTTTTGATAGATTCCATTGGGTTTTCTAGGTATAGGATCATACCATCTGTAAAGAGGAATAACTTGACTTCTTTTCCTATTTGGATACCCCTGATATTCTCCTTTTGTCTGATTGTTCTAGCTAGGACTTCCAACATAATGGTGAACAGGAGGGGTGACAGTGGGCAGCCTTGTCTTGTTCCGGTTTTCAGGGGAAATACTTCCAATTCCTGTCCATTATTTAATATGTTGGCTGTGGGTTTATTGTAGATGATTTTTACTATTTTGAGGTATTTTCCTACTATACCTAGGTGTTCAAGGGTTATTATCAAGAATGGATGCTGGATTTTGTTCAAAAGCCTTTTCTGCATCAAAGAATGTAATCATGTGGTTCTTGTTTTTACATCTGTTTATTTTATTATGGTCTTGCCGATGTTAATCTTGCCTTGCATCCCAGGGTTAAAGTATATTTGGTGATTGTATTTTTTTTTTGAGACGTTTTGTTAGACCTGATTTTCTGGATTCTTGTTGAGAATTTTTGCATCTATGTCCATCAGGGATATTGACCTGTAGTTCTCTTTCTTTATTAGGTCTTTGCCCAGTTTGGGTATTAATGTGATTTTAGTTTCATAAAATGATTTGGAGAGAGTTCTATCTTTCTCAGTTGCCTGGAATACTTTCAATAGGATGGGGATTATTTCCTCCTTGTATGTTTTGTAGAATTCTGCTGATCCAGGACATTTTTTTTTGTAGGTAGTTTTCTTATGCCATAGTCAATTTCTTGGGTTGTTATCAGTCTACTAAGGGTCTATTTTTTTGTTTCAACCTTTTGAGGTTGTGTGATGTCAGAAAGTTCTCCATTTTGTTTAGAATTTCAAATTTGTTTCCATACATTGTATGTAGTAATCTCTGATAAGCTTGGGTGACAGAGTAAGACTCCAACTTAACAAAAAAAGAAAAGAAAAGAAAACAAAATTGGATTCCAGTCCCTTATATCTTGCAGTGTTTCTGCTCATAAGTCTGCTGCTATTCTGATTGGTCTTCTTTGGTAGGTAATCTGACCTTTCTCTCTTGCTGTTGTTAGAATTTTTTCTTTTATACCTACTTTGTTTAGGCAAACTACTGTGTCTAGGTGTTGGTCATCTCATTTGATGTCTTACAGGTATTCTCTGAATCACTTGTGTTTAGATGGTCACATCTCTGGTGAAAGGGAGAACATTTTCTTGGATAACCTCCTGGAACACTTGTTCCCCATTTCCCTTTCTTCTTCTGGAATTTTGATCAGGCATAAGTTTGTCCTCTTGATATAATTACACGTCTCTGAGTTTTTTTGTTTTTTTGTTTTTTTCTGATTTTTCTTTCTATGTCTTTAGTTGTTTAAGTTAAGTCCATGTTTTGGTCTTCAAGTTCTGAGATTCTTTCTTTCGCTTGGCTGATTCTGCATTCCATGCTTGCCATCTTATTATTTATTTCCTGGATAAAGTTTATGGCCAAAATCTCTGCTACCAGTTATTTCAGTGTTGCAACTTGTCTTTCTTCAGTATTATTTACTCTTTCCATGCATTCCCTAATCCCCATTGCATTCTGGGGTCAATCATTGGTGATTTCCATTGCTTGGCTCTGAGGTTTGATTTTACATGTGTTGCCTCTTTAGTACATTGGGAATTGGCTGTGTTCTTCCATTGATTTTTTTCCCCCTTATTTGTGACATATCTCTTTGTTTCTTTTTAATTACATTATTCAGTGATAGTGAATGGGGCTTTCACTTTTCTTGTTCCTGATCAGAGCATCCAGGTTTGCTCTGTTTTGAAGTAGGGTTGAGAGTGGGAAGCTTTGCTGTTTCCAGTAGTTTTGAGAGTTGACTAAGGTGGGGGTTGGGGAGCCAGGATTCAGAAACTACTTGCAAGTTAAAATGTTCACTGGCTGGTTTATGGGCCTCCTGAGACTCACTTTCCACCACCACTCTATATGGCGATGCCATGGGTACATGTGTGTACCCGCTGAGTCCAAGGTAAAGTAACATTAATGAGAAGAAAAAAGAAAAGTAGAATGAAATAGAATGGACAAAAATAAAATCAATCACAGAAAAACAGAAACAATAACCAAAACAAAAAAAGACAAAAAGAAAATAAACTCAAAAACCAAAACCATGAGAAAGAAAAAACCCCACAGAAACAAACAAACAAACAAAAACAGGAAAACCAAACAACACACACACACACACACACACACACACACACACACACATACATGACGAAAAATGAAAGAAGAAGGAAAATAAAAGGGCAGTGAAGAATGCAAATTGAACCCTCTCATATATACACTACACCAAAACAAAAGAACAAAACAGAACAGAACAAAAAAAGGGGGTGAGGAATGCAAATTGAACCTCACACACACATTCACACACACTAAACCAAAACAAAAGAAGAACAAAACAAAAAGAGTGGTGGGATGCAAATCAAACACCCATGCACATTTACACAAACACTAAACCCAAACTAAGGAATAACAAAAAGAAGAATAAGAAGAAAAAAAAAGGGAGAGGATACAAATCAAACCTTCACACACACACAAAACCAAAACAAAAAAAAAAGGACAGAAAGAAAAAAAAATTAACAAAGAATTTCTCAGTGCCAATCACCCTCTTGTGGCAGATTCTGTAATTATTCCTCTCAGCAACTCACAAGTAAGCCCATCTGCTGTTTCCCATGGACCTGCAAGTTAGTTTACAGACTCCATGGTGTGTGGCCCAGGGGGGGCGGAGGGGGTATTAGGTATGGTGAGGCATCAGTCCTCCTCTCCTGTCTCATAAGGTCAGAGGACTCCCCTCCAGTGGGGAGGTGCAGGATTGTCTCCTCCCCAGGTGTTGGCTGAGCACCCCAGCCAGGCTTATTCCAGAGAATAATTCTCCTAACATGGCTGCCATCCAGTCTCCACCTGGATTTGTTTCTCTCAGTTGAGCCCCAGCTGTGTGGATCTGATGTTTAGAGGATTGCTTGGGAGAAGGTGTTTGGGTCAGCCCAGGACTCACTGCTGATCTCTTGAGGGGGTGGGGGTGGGGGTTCTTCCTTGTCCTTTTCTGGTTGTACCCTTTGTCTCATGGGTGGATTAAGGTAGGAGGTGTGGCGCTTGAGACTCCAGACTCATCCTGTCCCTCTGAAGTTTGTGCTTTCTGTATATTCCCTCTGGGTCATGATCAACTCCTGAGTAGTTAAACTACCAATCAGAGAGTGTGTCTGTTGTTGCATGGTAAGCAAACTGGAGCAGTTTTTAAGATGGTGGTGTGGTGCCTCTTTCATCTTCTCCAGTGGGACTCTACCTCTGGCTTCCTTGCTGTGCTCCTTCTACAACCCTTGCTGCCAGTGTTCAGCCTGGTGCTGCCATGGTCAGGCAGTCTGACAATGGCTGTTGCTCCTGGCAGCTTCTCCCTGGGAAAAGATTTGTTGATTTTAGAAAATGGTGTGGGACTTCTGAGTCCCAGGAGGTACTAGGGTCCAAGCAGAGCAGCTGCCAGCACCAGCTGCTTCACCAGGAGAGCCTTGGTCTCTTGTTCCTGAATCCCCACTCAGCCACTCACACGCCCATTTACAAACAGATATACATGATATGTACAAATTTATCCTTATACTCACTCATTCACACAGGGACTCACATAGTACAACTGACTCCACTGCAGCCTTTACCCCCACCCAAGGTTAAAGTCTTAACCTCTGATACAAGTGAATATGATCTTATTTAGAAAGAGAGTCTTTGCAAACATAATTAAGATGAGTGTTTACTGAATTAGAGTGGCCCCTAAACCCAACGATAGATGTCCTTACAAGAAGAAGGCGCTTTGGAGACACACAGACACAGACACACATAGAGGAAAGACAGCTATGGGAAGATGGAGGCAAAAATTTTAGTGATGCTGCTATGAGCCAAGGAGTGCCAACAATTGCCAGCCACCAACTGAAGCTAGGAAGAGGCAAGGAATAATTTTTCATTAGAGCTTTCAGAAGGATTATGGCTCTCTCGATATTTTTATTTCATATCTTCAACCTCTAGAACTATGAGAGAAGGAATTTACTTTGTTTTAAGCCATCTAGTTTGTAATTTAAATTTGTTATATTAATTGTTTATTTCCATAGCTGCAATTGTCACCATTCTTTAACACAATTTCTTTTGTTCTCCCTTATAAATATGCACACATTCTATAATATAGATTTAGTAACCTATTTTTTTGGTATATTCTTTTCATTTTTACATTCTATTTTATCTGTCTATATACCATATGTATTAGTTTGTGTGGCTGTCGTAATAAATTATCATAAATTTGGTGGCTGAAACAACAGAAGTTTGCTGTTTTGTAATTCTGCAGGCCAGAAGTTCACCATGTTTTACTGAGCTGAAGTCAACGTGTTTGTAGAGCCTTCCAGAGATCCTAGGGGAAAATCCTTTCTTTGCCTCATCCACATTTTAGTGACTGCTGACATTTCTTGGCTTTTGGCTTTATCACTTTAATCTCTGCTTTAATTTTGCCTGCCTAGAATATTTAGCAATGTCTAGAGACATTTTTGATTGTCACAGCTTTGTAATACCACTGACATCTGGTGGGAATAGGCAAGGGATGTTGCTAGACATACTACAATACACAGGACAGCATCTTTTCCTACAACAAAAGATTATCTGATCCAGATGGCAATAGTGTCAAGGCTGAGACTCTACAGCTAATTCAAAACCCATTTTATACTGTTTTCTCATTATGTCCTCCTGTGATTCTCTTTTGTCCTACCTAGAGTTACTTAGATGTCCATGATTAATACTTCTACATCTTGTGATTTCTTGGTAATAAAATTTATAAAATTATATCATAATTACCTTCTTAAATTCCATTTCTTCAAATAGGTTGCCACCTCCTCAAAGTTGCAAGTGAACATATCCTTTTGCCATTGTATTAACTGTACCTAGCAGCATCTCTACACAGAATAAATGCTTAATAAATATTTGAGTTACTGAATAATAAATAATTAATAAAATATTGAATTAATAGGTGCAATTTACTGGAAAGTTTAGACTACAAAGTATTGACCACATTCATAAATGATTGACATTGTAATTTTTTAAACTTTCAATGTTTGCATTTCACTTTATTTTTAAAACAATTGTATACATTTATAAGTAGGGTTTCTTAAATATATATATATTTCTAGACACTTCAAATTTCAAGCAACAAATTCAATTAACCTTATTATCTTAATTTTATTAACCCAGTTATTGGGTTTGTATAGCTCATGGACAATTAGCTAAAGTGATTGGTTATAAACCCAGTTCTTCCCTGTCCAGATTTGTTTGATTCAAGGACAGTCATCCTCCCTAGACCTCAGTAAAATGTAAAAATTTTTCTGGATGTACTCTAAGTCTACAATAATTATTAGATGTAGTACTGATATTTAAAAGAACAATTCATTTGACATGTCATAGATTATGACATGGTCTTTGTCTCATATGCCTCATCTATAAGATGTGTTGGAGACATTGTTTAAAGTTTCTCTCTGACATTTCTAATATATAAAGATATATCATCAGTTAAGACCCAAACAAGAAACAGATAATGGTGAGACAATCATGAGACTTTAGTAAAGGAATTATTTTCAAAGTGTGGACATGTTTGAGGGAAATCAAAGGAAATGTGATGTCTCTTAGGGTTAGTAACAGGAGAGAAGTTATTTTCACTGCTGGAGAGCCAAGTAAGTCATGGAGAGAGTAGTTATAAAACCTAGAGAGAGAAATGCATAGAAAAGAATGCCTTAGAAAAGAATGCCTGAGAAAAGCTGTGATCTTAAGGAAATGAACCAGCCAACTCTTTGTCAACCAGCAGGGAGAAACCAGGGACATAAATACTGTGATCTCACTTCTGTACCTTGTCTGTATTATCCTTCTGGAACATCTTTTTGTTCTTACTTTTAGTCAAAACCAAAAAGTAATGGAGTTTACCAAATCTCTTTACAGAGTTTAGCCTCCTACTCACAGAACAACTTGGGAAAATGAAAGATACCCAGCACAGACTTTGATAAGAGTCATTTTAATGAAACTTTAATATTATCAAAGAGTCTAGAAAGAAAAAAAGTCAGAAAAAATGTTCTACTTTTTATAGGTTGCAGTTTAAAAAAACCATAAAATTATTTCAAGTTTTTTCTGCCTACATATAGATGAAATGTGTTTAATTGGCAACTGGTACTTTTTATGGCTGGAGTAAATTCTGACTTTACACTCTTTGTTACCCTTTAAGATGGAGACTAAGTAATAAAAAAACAGCATTTAATCTGATTCAGATAAAATTGAGGGTGAATCAATTGCTGAAGTAACTTA
The DNA here is from genome assembly GCA_963574415.1 of Tarsius wallacei. Lineage (NCBI taxonomy): Eukaryota > Metazoa > Chordata > Mammalia > Primates > Tarsiidae > Tarsius > Tarsius wallacei. Next base: position 32,990 of record CAUYQG010193708.1, read on the forward strand.
AATAAAATTTGATTAATGGATTCTATCTTCAATTTTATCTGGTAATGAGTAATACATGTATTTCTGATATGAAAATATCATCTTGAATTGAGTGATGGAAAATGGAAAAGATCAAACAGGGTTGGCAATAAAGCCTGTTCTTAGCAGCTAGATCGAAACACAGGGCACCATGTAGACTCCATAAGTGTCTCTTTTATGTAGTGAGAAAAATTATCCCTAGGTTAAATATGATTCAGGACACACCAAATAAATCTTAAAACAATATCCAAAATAAAAAAAATTAACTGTGTCTCACTAAAGTTTAAAAATATTTGTAGAATTAAAAAAGCATTCAGCACACAAGAAGGTAACATTTACAATATCTAGCATCAGAAAAAATTATCAGGCATGAAAAGAAGTAGTAGAAAAGATGTGACTCATAATGAGGAGGAAAATTAGCCAAATGAAAACCAATTTAGAAATGACATAGACACTAGAATTAGACAACGTGGACAATAGTGCAGTTACTGTAACATATTCAATGATCAAAAGCTAAAGGAAAGATTGAGCATGATAAGTAGAAACATGGAAAACAAAAGTGACAATAGTGAACCTCAAAAAATTAGAATTACAATGTCTGAGATTTTTAAAAAATGTTGGTTGGAAACTACAGTATGTTAGTTACATAGAAGAAGAGTTTAATGAACTTGAAGGCACAGCAAAATAAATTATTCAGAGGTAAAAAAAGACACTTCGAGACCTGCCTGGGCAAGCGAGACCTCATCTCTACAATAAATCAAAAAGTTAGCTGGGCATGGTAGCGCGCGCCTGTAGTTCCAGCTACTTGGAAGGCTGAGGCGGAAGGATCTCCGGAGCCCAGCAGGTCGAGGCTGCGGTGGCCGGGAGCGGCCACTGAACTCCAGTCTGGGCAACAGAGTGAGACTCCAACTCAAAAAAAAAAACAAAACAAAAAACCAACAGCAACAACAACAACAAAACCTAAGCCTAAGAACAAGATCATCTCTTTGTGGGCAATAAGTGGAAGAAGAAAACTGGAGTAAACTGCCCTAAGATACATATGGGACCCCATATTAATTACATTTTATCTTTTTCTTTCTTACTTTATTTTATTATTATTTTTTAAGAGATGGGATCTTGCTATGCTGCCCAGGCTAGAGTACAGTGGCTGTTCACAATCATAGCACACTACAGCCTTGAACTCTGAACTCCTGACCTCATGCAATCCTCCCCCCTCAGCCTCCTGTAGCTAGGAATATAGAAACATTCCACCGTACCTGGCTTTGTCATTATTGTCATGACAACACATATTGGCTTTATGGTATGCCAAATAATCTCTTACTGGTATGTGTCATTCTATTGAAGAAATGTAGGAGTTCCATTTGGATTTTCTTGAAAGGAGTTAGTGGCATCCAAATGATATTTTAAAATGCTTACAGTAATAAACAGTATGGACTAAAATATTTATCCTGGCCGGGCTTGGTGGCTCAGCCTGTAATCCCATGCTTTGGGAGGCCGAGGTGAGTGAATTGCCTGAGCCCGCGGGTTCGAGACCTGCCTGGACAACTTGGCGAGACCTCATCTCTACAATAAATCAAAAAAAATTAGCCAGGCATGGTAGCACGTGCCTAGTTCCAGCTACTTGGAAGGCTGAGGCCGGAAGAATTGCCAGAGCCCAGCAGGCCGAGGCTGTGGTGGCCGGGAGCGTGCCACAGCCCTCCAGCCTGGGCGACAGAGTGAGATTCCAACTCAAAAAATAAATAAATAAAATAAAATAAAATAAAATATTTATCCTAAGGATTAAATATATATTTTTTATTCCAGAGTCTTCCACCCTGTTTAAAGATTTCAAGAAGATGTCAAAATCAGCTTACACTTTTCAGACTTAATCTTCAAAATTGCCATTACCAAACGATTCCGCCACACATCCTTTTAAACACAGGCTTGATACAGCCTTCTATGACTTGGAGATGAATAGAATGATTCTATGTGTGTACTGTTTCAAGAACAAGCAGCGATGACCCACTAAAGAATGAATGCCGTTTGAATCTAAAAATGCTCACAAATTACCCCCAAAGTTTTGTAGCTTAAAACCACAATAAAATATTTATTCTCTCTCACAGTTTCTGTGGATAAGGAATTTAGGGGTAATATATCTGCGTGTTCCTGGCTGGAGTCCCTGTGAGGTTGCAGTCAAGATGTCAGCCAGGGCTGCAATCATCTGAAGGCTTGACTGGCAAGCCTAACAAGGCTGGCAAGTTGGTGCTAGTGTGCATAGAAAGTCTCTGTTTCTTGGCATGTAGGCCTCTCCATAGGACTGCTTAAATGTCCACATGACATGGCAGTTGGCTTCCTCCACAGCAAGTGGTCTATGAGAGACCAAGCTAGACATGTCCGTGTCTTTTATGACTTAGTCTTAGAATCATCCCGTTTCGTCTGCTGTCTTCTATGGGTCACACAGGCCAGTCATAATTCAGTTTAAGAGAGGCCTATACAGAACGATTTGACTCTCAGGAAGTGAGACTTATTGGACGCCATCTTGGATTTTCCCTGTAGGGACTTTCTCTGTGTTCTCTGGACAAGTAATTACCTGGAGTCAATTTCTAAAGACACAGCTAGAAAGAAACAAGGGACAAAGTGGCATTATTTTTGCTTCAGAGTCAGAACATTAGAAGATTTATTCATCAGAATGTACTTATTTATTTTATTATGTGTTGTTTTGTTTTTGTTTTTGGTGGGCTCTTACTCTGTCGCCCAGGCTGGAGTGCAACAACCCGGCCGTAGCTATCACAGCCTCTACCTGCCAAGCTCGGGGAATTCTTCTGCCTCAGCTTCCGAAGTAGCTGGTACTACAGGTGCACACCACCACCTGCTTTTTTGTAGATGAGGTCTCACTATGTTGCTCAGGCGGCTCTTGAACTCTTGGGCTCAAGCAATCCTCCTGCTTCAGCTTCCCAAAATGGGATTATAGGCATGAGCCACTGCACTCGGTCACATCAGAATTTGTAGGATGTTTCATTGTTGCAATAATAATAACCCCAAATTTGAGTAGGTTAGCACAGAAAAGAGTTATTTCTTGCTCTCATTGTAGTTTAATGCAAGCTGGGTGGGAATTTCAGTCTCAGCGTCCTCTACCGAATTCTCTACGTTCAACCAGCATGGAGTAGGGAAGGCCACTAAAGGAGTTGAAAGAGTGTTTTCAGGGTCAAAACTGGCCGACGCCATTTCTGCCCCCATTCCAGTAACCAAAGATTGTCATATGGTGCCACCTACATAAGACAGGCTGAGAAACATAGTCGAGCTGCACACGTAGGGAGAAATGGAAATAGGGACATAAAATGCCTGCCCACCAAGAGAAAATTAGGAAACCGAGACATAATGCAACTTGGCCAGGGTCAGGTAAGATATATCATGGCGAAAATGGAACTAAAAGTCAATATGCCTTTTCTTTCCTTCCTGAGGTACTCAAGACATGCCAGGAACCCACATATCACCGACTTGTAGCATGGAGTCAGACTGACTCAGTCATTTGCCTGGCTTGCCCCTCCTGGGTTGGTATAGAGCTCAAGCAGTCTCTTTCTGGGACATGAAAAGGGGCTGGGAGGTTGGACGTGGAGGCTCAAGCCTGTAATCCCAGCACTTTGGGAGGCTGAGGCGAGAGGATTGCCTGAGTCCAGGGGTTCGAGACCAGCCTGGACAACTTGGTGAGACCTCGTCTCTACAGTAAATCAAAAATTAGCAGGGCGTAGTGGTGAGCACCTGTAGTTCTAGCTACTTGGAAGGCTGAGGCAGAAGGATCGCCTGAGCCCAGCAGGTCGAGGCTGTGGTGGCCGTGAGAGTGCCACTGCACTCCAACCTGAACAACGGAGTGAGATTCCTATTCAAAGAAAAAAAAAGATGAATTCTTGCTATGTTGCCTGGGCTGGCCTTAAGCTCCTAGACTCAAGCAATCCTCCTGGCTCAGTCTCTTGAGTAGAAAAAAATATAGGCAGGCTCGGTGGCTCAGCCTGTAATCCCGCGCCTTGGGAGGCTGAGGTGAGTGGATTGCCTGAGCCCGCAGGTTCAAGACCCACCTGGGCAACTTGGTGAGACCTCATCTCTACAATAAATAAAAAAACTAGCCAGGTGTGGTAGCGTGCGCCTGTAGTTCCAGCTACTTGGAAGGCTGAGGCGGAAGGATCGCCGGAGCCCAGCAGGTCGAGGCTGGGAGCGGCCACTGCACTCTAGTCTGGGCGACAGAGTGAGACACCAACTCAAAAAAAAAAAAATGATATTAGGCAAAGGCAGAGAATGTAGAGAAAAGTAGATGAAATCAAGAGAGTTATATGCATGCATAACTAAGAAAGGGAGTAGATTGAACATTGGGGTTGCAGGGGAAGGAGGCTCCAGGATGACTCTCACATTTCACATTTGAGATATTATTTGATATTCTTATCAAACAAATATTACTATTTGTCAAAAATACTTTCTAAGCCTGCAATTGCTGTGTTCTATGATGCCTAGACTCTCTTAAGTATTCCTCATGGGTCTGGGTATGGTGGCTCACACCTGTAATTCCAGCACTCTGGGGGGGCCAAGGGGAAGAATACCTTGCAGCCAGGAGTTCAAAACCAGCATGGGCAACAAAGCAAGGTCTCATCTCTGCAAAAAATAAAATGAAAATGAAAAAGGATTCCTAATAGGAACTAATTTTTTAAATACACATCATGAAACTTTATGAAATTCTGCACAGAATTTCCCAACTTTTTAAGAATAAAAGATACTAGGGAAAAAGCACAGATATTAAAATGTCATGAAGTTCTAGCTGGGTGCAGTGGATCACGCCTGTAATCCGCAACATAGCCAGACCTTGTCTCTACAAAGAATCAGAAAAATCAGCCAGGTGTGCTGGTGCATGTCTGTAGTCCCAGCTACTTGGGAGGTTGAAGGGGAAGGATTGCCTGAGCCCAGGATGTCAAGGTTGTGGTCAGCCATGATTATGCCACTGCACTCCAGCCTGGGTGACAGAGTGAGACCCAAACTCAAAAACAAACAAACAAACAAAGACATCCATGAAACATAGTTTGAGAAATGGAGAATATCTATAAAGATAAATAGATAGATAGATTTTTTTTTTGAGTCAGAGTCTCACTCTGTCACCCAGGCTGGAGTGCAGTGGCACACTCACGGCCACCACAGCCTTGACCTGTGGGGCCCAGGCGATCCTTCTGCCTTAGCCTTCCAAGTAGCTGTAACTACAGGTGGGTGCTACCACGCCCGGCTTATGTTTTTATTTTATTCTAGAGACAAGGTATCACCAAGTTGCCCAAGCTGGTCTCAAACCCCTGAGCTCAGGCAATCCTCTCGCCTCGGCCTCCCAAAGTGCTGGGATTACAGGCTTGAGCCACTATGCCCGACTATAAATAAATTTTTTAAAACGTGAAGAGGAGAACACACTTCCTGCAGAAGTGATGCAGTTTTGAAATACTAACAAAATTTGCAAGGGTCTGACAAATAGCAGGTCTGTTGTAGGTGCTAAAATTCAGGAGTCAAATTCTAAAGTTCTCCCAAGTAAACCTTCCCAGACCAAAGTCAGGCTAAGCCGGGCCAGGCTGAAAGAGGAGAGACTCATTATTCATGTTTTACGGAAGTCAGGAAACTGGCCAACCATTTTATGGCTAGATTAGTTTGTTTCTTTAATAGATAAACACTCTCATTCTAATCGTGCTTTCTAGTTACGACTTGGCAAATCTCTCTGTCAACTGGAGTAGGGATGTTTTCAGGTAATTTCAGTACATGCCCAGTGGGAAATATAAAGTCCCATTGAACACAGTGCATTGCACAGTCACCTGAATAATGGGACAATCGGTGTTGCAACTTTCCTTCAGTAAAAGATGTCATTCTTTTTTTTTTCTGTCACCCAAGCTGGAGAGCAGTGGTACGCTCATGGCCGCCGCAGCCTCGACCTGCTGGGCTCCAGCGATCCTTCTGCCTCAGCCTTCTAAGTAGCTGGAACTACAGGCGCGTACTACCACTCCTGGCTAATTTTTATTTATTTATTGTAGAGACAAGGTCTCGCCAAGAGGCCCAGGTTGGTTTCAAACCCCTGAGCTCAGGCAATCCTCTCACCTCCACCACCCAAAGTGCTGGGATTACAGGCTTGAGTCACCGTGCCCGGCAAAGATGTTATTCTTACCTACCATGACCATCAAGATCTAACTCCAAAATGACCCTATTTACCTTGTTTTTCCTTCTCCAAGTTGTTGATAGAGAAGCTATTTATCTCTTATGGCTTCTTCAGTATCTTCTAGAAGTTCTGCTTTATTTGCTTAGATTGAATTACATAGAATTTGGAACCACAAAATGTGAGTTTACAGATCAAATGTAAGTATATAGCTGGTGTTCCCCTCACTAAATGAAAAAAGATTTCCATAATTAAAGTACACTAGCAAGGCATCTATGAAATTTCAAGCACAGGTTTAAAGATAAAGGCTTCCAGAGAAGAAAAAAAGTCAGGTTAGTTCAATGCTGGGGGGATTTCAGAACTTATTACTATTATTAATGTTAGTGTCACTGAGGGAGTCCCAACTACTTGGGAGACTGAAATGTAAGGATCACTTGGGCCCAGGACTCTGAGGTTGCAGTGAGCTGTGTTCACACCAATATACTCAAGACAGGGTAAAGTGCCAGTCTCTGTCTCAAAAAAATAAAAATATCTTTAAAAGGCTAGCTGGGGACAGGTGTGGTAGCTCACGCCTATAATCCTAGCACTTTGGAAGGCCGAGGTGGGAAGATTGCCTGAGTCCTCGGGTTCAAGACCCACCTGGGCAACTTGGTTCGACCTTGTCTCTACAATAAATTTTAAAAAAATTAGCCAGGCGTGGTAGTGCGTGCCTGTATTTCCAGCTACCTGGAAGGCTGAGGCGGAAGGCTCGCCGGAGCCCAGCAGGTCGAGGCTGTGGTGGCCATGAATGTGCCACTGCCCGCCAGCCTGGGTGACAGAGTGAGACTCCAACTCAAAGAAAAAAAAAAGAATGACATCTTTTACTGAAGGAAAGTTGCAACACCGATTGTCCCATTATTCAGGTGACTGTGCAATGCACTGTGTTCAATGGGACTTTATATTTCCCACTGG
>CAUYQG010193709.1:0-19757 GCA_963574415.1 Tarsius wallacei
CCTTCTTTCCTTCCTTTTCTTCTTCTTTTTTTTTCCAAGTTGGAGTCTCACTCTGTCTCCCAGGCTGGAGTACAGTGGCGTACTTTCGGCCACTGCTGGGCTCAGCTGATCCTTCTGCCTCAGCCTTCCAAGTAGCTGGAACTACAGGCAGGCGCCACCATGCCCGGCTAATTTTTTGATTTATTGTAGAGGTGAGGTCTCGCCAAGTGGCCCAGGCTGGTCTTGAACCCATGGGCTCAGGCAATCTTCTCACCTCGGCCTCCCAAAGTACTGGGAGACAGAGTGAGACTCCAACTTGGAAAAAAAAAGAAGAAGAAAAGGAAGGAAAGAAGGATCGATCAAGTGTGGCTAGTAAGAGAGTGGTTAAAGCCAGAGAGGCAGAAAGGAGTCAGACTGTGCAAGTGCAAGTCAAGGCAAAGACTTTGGATTTTGTCCTAGGTGTAATGGAAGCTATTAGAATGGGGATGCATTGCAGAATAGCCTAGCATCCCTCGGAACCAATGTGGGCGACCGGTTCCGGGACCCCTAGGACACCCAAATCTGCAGATGTTCAAGTCCCTTATAGACAATGGAGTCATATCTGCATGTAAGTTACACACACCCCACTGCAATGTTAAATCACCTCCAGGTTACTTACAATACCTAACACCATGTGGATGCCATGTCAATAGCTGTGATACTGTATTTTTATTTGTATTATTTTTTACTGCTGTGTTGTTCTCTCCCCAACATTCCCGATCCGCTGTTGCTCGAACCTGCAGAGGCAGAACCCATAGCTCACCCCAGAGCAGAATGCAGGAGGCACTGCTGGTGCATGCCAGTGTGCCCACGACCAGGCTGTGTGCCCAGACCCTGCTGCTGTGCGTTCTGCTGCCACCCTCCCACAGTGGCACCCTTCTCCTGAGAACTGCCCTTGGCCGAGAGAACCTAGCCGGGGAACCCCTGCGAGGTTACCATCCCCTCCCTCCTGCCTGCAGAGACAGCCCCTGGCCAATGGCTGGCTGATTCCAGGACACGAAGCCAGGCCCCTTGCTTCAAGAAGGGGCAACTCTGGGGCCTCTCCCATTCCAGACAGGCCTGGACGGTTGCTGGACACACGGCGGGGCCGCCTTCCTCTGCTCTGGGCTCCTGCTCTCACCCCGGTGCGTGTTCAGCAGAGAGCATTCCCCCAACATGTCTCCAGCACAAAGTCCCCATCCCAGGCTCTGCTTCTAGGGCACCCAGCCTGGGACAGAATGAAGGAAGGAGACTGCTCTTCCCTGTCTTCCTACTCCCTGCTCCTCCCTGTGTTCCGGGACTTCCTTCTCCTCCCTTCCCAGCTAGGTCTACCCATTCACTCCTCTCCCAGTCTTTTAGGGTCCGCAAGAGCTTCCTAGTGGGATTTGATTCTCTCCCATCACGTCTGAAATTCTAGGCTCCAATCACATCCAAATTTCCCTAAAACATCCATTTTATCATGGCCCAAAGAGAAGACTCTCAGAGCGAGTTTTTGAAGTCTTCCACTGGTCAGTCAGCCAACAACAAACCGCTTGTTGAGCACATCCTGCCTGCCAGATTCCCTGCAAGGAATACGAAAGGAGAAACAGTCTCTTCCCTTAAACTTATGTCCGGCAGACGCGTTTATAGCCTGACCCCACCCAACGTCCGTTCCTGTCTTCCCTTGGCTTAGAGCACTTTCCTCCCGGAACCAATCGGCGCATCAGTCCTGTTCCTTTTAGCCCCATCCTCCCCATTCAGACTCAAATCCTTCCCCAAATCCAGTTCAAGGCCTTCCCTTACTGCTCCAGAATGACAGGTCGCCTCTCTGAACCCTCAGAGCACTTGCAGCCTGTACGACTCACTCACTCATTCATTAATTCATTCATGTTTTAGAGCCCACAACGTGGCAGGCGCTGTGCTAGGTGCTAAAGAAGAGCATAAGCCACCTGGACTTATTATGCAAATATTATAGGTGTATGCCCTATTTCGGCTTTCGTATTTAAACCTTAGAAGGTAGAAATCAATTCTTGCATTTCCTATGACTTTGCTCCGGGGAAGAACCAGGTCCCTACTCGTGGTGCAGTTCTTAGAAACGAGATTGCCTGTGTGCATGTGCCTGCCATCTTTCTTCTGTACCTCCCCCCAATATGAATATCAACTCAATACGATGGATCTACCACGTTGATGCTAATTGATGACCACAGTGGCAGAGAATTTCTTCGGGAAAAGAAGAAAACGTGCCGGGGAGAGCCAGAAGGAGTGGAATAGACTGGAAAGGGCTCAAAGCCTTCCCTAGCATGCGTGGCGCCCTCCTTGCTCTTTGTGAAGATCTTGACCATTGGGCTATCCCACGATGCCACAGTTGTGTGTTGACTTGGCTAAACACACAATGTTTACCTGTACGGAGTGGGTACTCAGTGAGTATTGAAGGAACGAATGCATAAAGCTGCCCTTTTCTCCCAATAAAATGTATACCGATAAAAGGAACATAGTCATAATTCCATTACCTGAGAACATCTAAAGACACCTTATTCGTTTAAAGAATATGTAGTCTAAAATAAAAGAGACCATTTTTCTGAAATGTCAAATAGGATTTCTAAAATAACTTTAGATGGGTCTAAAAATAATAATAACAAAGTAAAATTTGGAACTATCATTCATAATATAAATTACATAATCATTTTTTAAAAGATGCCTACCTTTCAGATCTTTGTCGATACTGATATACATGGAAAAACTATCAGAGATATATAAAATGTTTTATAGAACTAAAGATTTTAAAATTAACCCATAAAGGAGTCTAATAAAATAAAATGAATGACAACTAAAATGTGCCAATAACTTACCAGTCAGCATAGTCAACCAGTTAAAAGCATGGTGTCTGAAACCAGTTTCCCCGGATCTGAATCTTAAGTTTACCTCTTACTAGTTCTGAAACTTCAGAAAAAATCAGTTAATTTTATTTGCTTCAGTTTTCTTATCTGAGAAATGGGAACAAGCATAATAATTTCCTTATCTTTTGTATAGATGAATAAAGTTTTACAGACGAAGCACTTCGATGCATAAATAAGAACAGTAAATGTTGGCCATTCTGTTAATAGCCTGGTGATTTACATTAAGAACCTCCACATCAAATGTTTTCTATTCACTCTCCCGCTTTATCCTCACAACCTTAGGAGGTAGCTAATACCATCTTCCTTTTGTAGACGAGGAAAAGGAGACTTGGAAAAATTAAACAGCCAACTCTGTATCTTACCCAGTCCTCTGTGACTCACAGATCGGACGCAGGCCGGAAGGACTCCAGAGCCTACCTTCTTAATCACGACCCTTGTACACACCCCTAGGGGCTCAAAGTGCCTCCAGTAACAACAAGATTCCCCTAATTAAAATGACTGGACTTCCCTTGTTGCTTGATATTTCACCACATTCCACACATTCCCACCTTGGCACCATCGGAAAAGCAGCTCCCTTAAAGCCTAGATACTCTGGTCAAAATGTCATGATGAAAACGGCTGTGAGTCCTTTTCCAGATCTTTTTGTCTCTGGTTCATCAGAATAGTCTGATGCAGCCCAATGGGTTTTCTCACCTTCAGCCAACGCTGATATTTCTCTGCCCTTTGCTTTGAAGGCTGTCCTATGCGTTGCGGAAAGTGGCATCCCTGGCATCTTCCCACTGGATGCCCACGGCACCTTCCCAGCTGTGGCAATAAAATGTCTCCAGATGTCTCCAAATGTCCCCCAGAGGCCAAAATTATCCCAAGTTGAGAATGGTTTCTGTAGAGGAATTTGAGACAATCACCCTCTGCAAAATGCAGCCGCTGTGCATTGCTATGGGCATGTACCATGCTCTTTTCTGATTCCAAACTTTGCTGATGCCTTTTTCTCTCCCTCTTTGCTGGGCTATCTTTCTTCCTTTTCAACTCAATGCCACCTCCTCCAGGAAGCTTTCCATGACCTATCCTTCTTCAGGCTTCCTAACTTGATCTGCGTGCCCCTCATTTTATTAAACCACTCTGTTCTTATATACGTGTGCCCGTTAGACTTTGAACATTTCAAGGGCATGAAATGTGTTTTCACTTTGTGCCTCCAGTATCTGGTACATTGCAAACAAGAGTGCTCGTTGGATACTTCACAAAATAATAAAAGTTTATCATTCATTTCCAGGGTAATCGTTGGCTCCCTGCTACACAGCCATCACCAGAAATAGCCCTTAGAACATGGCAGATGCTCAAGAAATATTTGTAGACTATTTGTCCAACAAAGCACGTTGCAGCATGGCTGCTATTCCACTTGATAGATATTAGGTTGATATCGGGTAGTATTTTCATTAGGTAAATATTAATTTGACTTATGTTTTTTCTGTATTTTGACAAAATATTCCATTTTATACTCACTGCACAGAGAGAACCCCGAAGAGTTCTCGGTCTGTTTGGGAAGACAAGAAAGGAAGGCAACACACAACATGGCAGGCGCCGGGTCATAGATGTACACACAGCATTGAGGGAGCAAAAAGCAGGGGTCCCACCATCGCTTGCAAGAGTCAAAAAAGGCTTCTCAGAGGAAGGACACAAGACAGGATTGGAGGGATACGCGAAGCAGGCAGGACATGGGAAGTATAATCAGGTGGTGGACGTGGTAGAAGTGAAGGCTCTGCCAGGTTCGGTGGCTCAGCCTGTCATCCCAGCACTTTGGGAGGCCGAGGCGAGTGGATTGCCTGAGCCCGTGGGTTCAAGACCCGCCCGGGCAACTTGGCGAGACCTTGTCTCTATAATAAATCAAAAATCAGCCGAGCATGGGGAGTGTGCCTGTAGTTCCAGCTACTTGGAAGGCTGAAGTGGAAGGATCACCGGAGCCCGGCAGGTCGAGGCTGTGGTGGCCAAGAGCGTGCCACTGCATTCCAGTCTGGGCGACAGAGCGGGACTCCAACTCAAAAAAAAAAAAGAAGAAGTGAAGGCTCTGAACACCGGAGGCCGGAGACGGAGCAAGGAGGCAGGGAGTAACCGGGCCGGAGCCTGTGCCTGACACTGAGCGGTACCAAATCTCCCAAAGCAAGTGGATTCTAATCTTTCCCACTCAGGCAAAACTCACTTCCCTATGAAATGAAGCTGTAGGGTATGAAAGCTTGGGGGCAGCATTTCTCCAAGTGTGGCCATAGGCCTCCTGGGGGGGGGACACCAGCTGGAAAGCCAGGGCCCTGGGGTGTAGCAACAGGAGTGACTCTCCTGTATGTCACAACTCCGGGACACGAGTTTCCCATCAAGAAATGGCGTGGGAGGGCTGATGGCTGAGTCAGCATTATGACCCCCAGAGGCAAGAAGGGAAACAGAGCCTGACCCTTCTGGGCCAGCACGGAGAAACGAAGAATACTCGGCACACACTTGACAAGGCCCAGACCCCAGCGAGGAAGACGATCATCTCAGAGGCTGGAAGGGGCAGGGTGAGCACTCACCCAGCAGGGAGGTGTGTGGAGCAGGGAGCCACACCAAGCGTGAAAACGGGAACCTCGATGCCATCTAAATCCACTTTGAACTGTTAGGAAAACACAGCAGCTGTTGTTGCCAAATGCTTCCTACACATCTTTCATTCCTTTCTTATCTCCAAAGATGCTCAGCTCCCAAGACTGCGGCTATCTGGTACCTTTATAAGAATTAGAAAACAGCCCAATATCCTCTCACCCCAGGTAGAATTAGAGAAAGGTGAGTATGGCCCCACCCATCTCTCAGCAGCGAGCAGTGGCTCAGAACCTTCCCAGAGGTCACAGCATCTCCTCTTCCTTACTTTCCTACCTTCGGTAATAATTAATAAGCACCTATAAAGAGAAGTGCTCATAGACACGAGAATACCTTCTTATCTCCTCCGCCAAAAGGCTGAGGCCCGAGAAGGCCCAAGCAAGGGCACTCCCAAGAGGACATAGGAAAGCAGAGCAACTTAAAGGCGGAGCAACTTAGGTCCCATCAAGATCCCTTCATCCAGGCAATCCTCTTCAGACCACTGTCTGGTCTCAGACTGATATTAGCATAGCCATTAGCCTCTTGGGAGGACTTACTCTGGCCCCCTGCAATCTATACATGAACTCGGAATGGGGGATTTTGACATCCTCCTCCTAAGGGTCCATCACCGTTTGCAGCAGGCCGGGCTGCTCTGCGGAGGTCTTCTCCCTCCTCTCCCACCTCCACCTCGCTGGGGCATGGATGGTTCACCATGGCGCCCATTTCATATGGTCTTTTATACACCCACTAGGTAACATCCGGTGAGTACCTACTAGGGCCTGGGTCCTGTGCTCGAAACAGGTGAACGAGTCATGACTTCTGCCTTAAGTGAACTTGCTCTGGGGGGCTGGCAGACACTTCATCAGTAATTGCCAACCTGATGGTGACAAAAGGGGACATCGAGAATGCAACAGGAATGTGTCCTTGCTGGCGAAGCTTCTCCAGAGAACAGGACGGAATGCAGCGCCTTCCTGGGCATGACTCTCAACAGCAAGAACATTACGGTTCCTCCGGGGACTGTTCTCGAATCTCAACCCTTTCGCCTTTGGGCTGTTCTAGAATCTCTACCCGGTCAATAGTTCTCTCAGCAGTCTCTGCCCTACTCACCCAGCTGCCAGAGACATGACTCTTGCTTCACCTGGGCACCCACGCCCACCTCTCAATTGGCCAGCCACACCTGGGGGCGTCCAAAACCATCATAACAGACCCATCCCAGCCTTCCTGTCCTCGGGTGCTTCTCCCTGCGAGGTTAGGATTCTGCTGGGGAAGGCTGGGGGCGGCTGAACCTCGAAAGACAGTTCCCAAGGGGCCATATCCCAGCTGCTTGGGGATCGCCGCGTCCTCGGCTGTTCACAGGCTCCCTGTCCTAAAGCACACAGAACCTGACGCTCCAACCACTGATTATATTTCATTTTGAAGAGTTCACATCTTGCTTTATCTCCATGGTTTTATTGTTCACCAAATCATGCAAAAGATAAAGCACTTTCTAGCCTGCTTCCGTGTTAAAAGGTCTATCTATAATATAATTACATTTCCTCCACCTGCTTCAAAAAAGCCAGTATCTGTCACAAAACTAAACAGATAGAATGCTCCCCGCATTATAATTTTCCATTTTGCGCGTAGCAGGCAGAAGGAAGACTGCCTTCTTCTGCCTCTAGAATAAAAAGCAGCAAACCTGCAACTTCAAGTCCACGAACTTATTAAAAATCTTGTTTTTAAAAATTCACCGTCTTGTGGTTGAGCCATAAACTTGAAGGCATATTAATGCTCTGACTGTCAAGTAGGTGTAGATAATGACATGAAATATGAACAAGCACATCATTTCATGGGTGCGAGATGAGTTTATAAAATACAAATGCTCTGACAGTAAGAAAACATACTGCTGTATTCAATTATATCAGCTGCCCAAAATACAATCGCTTCTGTGTTTGGTAAACAGATTAAATCCAGGTCACATTCCTGCGTTCAACTGAGTTTCTAGTCACTCCCTTCTCTCTAAATACTTGTGCTCTTTGTTTCTGCTTGTTCTTAAGTGTCATCATTTATTGCTATAGGCATGATGGCTATATTTAACTAATAATGACAGTGCTTGTCATTAGATTTTAACTCAGTAACACTGGTCTGACATATCATTTGAAGTGTGACTTCAATTTAGATTTGATTAAAATTACAAGCATCCCATCTGTTGTGCCAATCAAAACGTTGTCCCCCTTTCCCTGAACTTTTGTATGAACTTTCTTTAAATAAGTTATGGCAGCTTAAAGTCAAGGCTAGCCCTGGGTCATGAACATATTTCACATACAGCTTTTGGAAGAGAGCAGAGGGAGGCCATTTGAGGCTCCTTTCATAAAAGGCCTTGATTTTGGCCTACACCCCCAGATAGTGAGGGTTCAAGGCCTTTAACTCGAATTCCCATATCATGCTGTATACACAGCGGCTCGGCAGGGATTTTCATTTGGTTGCAAGTATTTCGAGACCTCAGACCTTGTAAATACCTTTCGTAGTAAAAATCAGGCACTGACACCTTGCATGAAAAGAATAGAGCGAAAGAAGGGAAACAGATGAGTGCAGATAGCAGGACAATGTTTTAGACACCACTTGAGTGCTGGGTTTCCGCACACATCATTACCCACTCCTGAGTCACAATATGACCCTGAACAAGGCTGAGAGGGTCATACTGTGACGCTGGGCTTATGGATGAGGAAACTGAGGTTTACAGAGAGTAAGTGACCAGACCAGGTTCACAACATCGTTTGCTTTTCTGGCAGTGATGAAGAACGTAGGAACAATTTTTACTGTGCTCGCTATTTTCCTGAACCCAGCCAGCTGTTGGAAGGTAGGAGTGGGCAAAGGGTTCTGATTCATAGCCTTGAAATCTTAGTTATGTTCATAAAATGCTATTCTGTTCTTTTTTTAGACTAGGAATTTATAGACATTTAATTTTCAAATAATTTCTCTTTATTAGAAAAATCCAATGATCTGTCAAGGTACTATTAAGATAAGGACACTGAAGCACAGACCAATTTGCCCAAGATCATACAGCAGGGGTGAAACACTTACAGAATCGCCTGACTTCACGTCTTGTGTTCTTTCCACTAAACAAAAATGCATTTCTCATCTCTCTCCTAACAGATGTCTGAAGACTTCAAAAGTAAACAGTTTGAAAGGCAAACCACTCTAAAAGAGTAACATAAATGAATTCTCAGGTAAAGTCACAAGTAGGGTATGCAGACATCTGTCTAAAAGATTTGATTTAAAGGTTACTGCAAACACCTGTTTTATTTTCAAAATTCCCTCCTCCTTCTGTTTCCATGGCCTTGTTTGTTCTTATGATGCCATTCTTTTTATTGCCTCTGTAGCACTTACATGGCCAACACACACCTTATTTCGTTCTTTGTACATTTCTTGTCTATTTGCTTTTCCTAGAACCGAAACTCCACGAGACCTCCACCCTGCTCACACTGTACGCTCAAGGCATGGAGCAGTGCCTGGCACATTGTAGGGACTCCACAGACATTTGTTGAATGGCTCACTGAATGAATGAATGGTCTCCCTTTAAATATTCCTTCTGCTCCTTGGAGAGGGAACCACAGCTGTTTCATTAACTCCCACACACCCTCTCAGGTCTACTCAGGGAGCTATTCTTTGTCTCTCCTCTCGCCCATGCAGCAAACAACTTGAGGTAATAAGGACAATATTCACAACCCTTCTCAGTAAATAACCTACAGGGAATTAATATTTACCAGAGTTCTTTGTAGCTGTGACAGAAAGACATTATCCAAAACCCTTAAGGTCAAGTATGGCTCCATATCTAGAAATTTGGGGGTAACAGAAAAGTTAATATGGTGCTTATGTCATAATAGTGTATATATCATACATTATGTAAGATGTCCAAAAAGGTCCAGGATAGCAACTCATAATGAAACACATTAATCATTTTCAGCAATACAGTTGATCAATTATACTAAGTAAGGATCTGCTAAGAATAAGTTATAAAAATAACGGTCATCTACAATCTTGGACTTTGGAATTACAAATAAGACATTATAGACTGGCCGCGCTCAGTGGCTCAGCCTGTCATCCCAGCACTTTGGGAGACCGAGGCAAGTGGATTGCTTGAGCCCGCAGGTTCAAGACTAGCCTGGGCAACTTGACAAGACCTCGTCTCTATAATAAATCACAGGGCGTGGTAGTGCGTGCCTGTAGTTCCAGCTGCTTGGAAGGCTGAGGCGGAAGGATCACTGGAGCCCAGCGGGTTGACACTGGGGTGGCCGTGAGCCTGCATGCCTCTGCACTCCAGCCTGGGTGACGGAGTGAGACTCCAACTAAAAAAAGGGAGAGAGAGAGAGAGAGAGTGATTATAGGCTTGTAACCACTGACTCAGGGGTTGTGAGGAGTCAATGTAAAACCTAAAACACATACATGAGTGCGTGACATGCCAAAAGCATTCCAAATGAACAGGACAGGTGTTGGGTCCACAGGCACCATTATTAAACAAAGGTAGTCTCTGCGTATGAATACAATTTGACATTTTTCAAGTATGTCAAGAATTTAGATGTTTCCCAGTGATTTGATATTTGCCAATCTAAGAAGATGCCACAGCCACATGCAGGCCATAGACTTTCCTACTGGTTAAGGACACATTATTTTTGACCCATCTTTCATAATTGTTTCCAAATCCACATCTATTTCATATAGTAAGGATATTTTATACACATTAAGTTTGGAGATTTAAAACTTTTGAAATAGGGAAATACATAAGCAATCTTCCTGCAGTGTTACCCTCCCTTCTAGAAACAGAAGAACCATAGGCATATCAGAAGAAAGTGACTCTTTTTTTTCTGCTGTATAATGTCCTTTTCCTGCTTTTGAGTATTTACAGCTAAGTGGGAGATACAATAGACTACCAATCTCACCTAACGTATCTATCATTCGAACCAAAACACAAGAGGGAATTTGGAAAAGCCCACCCTGACTCCCATAGCTGCCTAAAGTAAGAGAGTAGTCGAGTAGACGTCCTGTGGGAAGCATCACAAAACCCGGCACTGGCCTTGACGGGCCTAACGCTGCTGTTGGTGTAGACAGCGCCACAGCAATCTGTCTTGAAACCCAGCAGAAGTAGCAAGGTGTGATGTGATGTGATGCGTGTAGTGGGTCACTTCTGGAAACGCGTGCTTGTAACATAACCATTTAAACATCAACAAATTCTGGAGGCCTAGGACGGAACAGAATATAATGCACGAATGCAGGTTCATTAAACTAATGCATTTTTTGAAAAACAAAATATGACAGAACATTTCATTATGGACGCAGATATGAGAAAAAGTGTTATGCTGCTATTTAGAATGTGTCTTGTGCGTCGCAGAATTGAAATATTTCCAAATCATCAATAATTAAAATGATGAGAATCCATCATTTCACTGACATTTACTTCTACATGAAAAGATGGCCTATTTTAAATGTGCTCACACATATTCTTGTCAATCACCAACTGTCACAGCAAATTATTTCATTTTGTAGATCACATGGCAGTTCGCAGAAAACCTCCAGGTTTAAATTTAGATCTTAGGTGTAGCATCAAGAACTCCTTTCACAGACTTTTTTTTTTTCCTGTGACTACATCTTTACAATACAATATACAAAAGATGTCAAATCTATTCATAATACTAAGTTTCACTTCTGGTTAACAAAACTCAGGACTGAAATGAATCACCGTAAATGATAACTCTGAAAACCAATAGTTGAATAGGATATGTGGGAAAAGGTGGAGATGTAAGACTAAAAAATTCTAAAGACAATCAGAACTCCATACATAATGAATTAGGTCTAAACAGTTTCTCCCACTCCCCGCCCCAATTCATCTTCTTAAAGATACTTAAGCAATCATGGGGCACACAATATTTCTCTTAGGCTGTTTGTTTGCATTGCTGGCATCCTAGCAGTCATAAAGGAGCTGAACTCTTGTAAACCCCGTGGATCTGATCCAAGAATTTTCACTGTGCCACAGTTAAGCAGAAGATTCGGGATACTGTGAATAAAAGCTAAACCACATGGCCATGAATCAGAAGACTCAGGACGCCTTTTCTAACAATTCATTAACTACATCTTCACAATTCCAGTAGAATGACTAACAAATGTCAGGATCTTTAAACGCCAGAAGCACAATACCTAATGAGACATCTTTACCAACAAACAGTCTTTACGTAAAGCATGTCTATTTTCCTAATCTTTTGCGTACACAATCAATCTTCCTGATTAGGCATTCAACATTAAAATATAAGAATAATTCTAATATTGCATTTCAACAGGGAAGGCGTCATGTCAGTCTTGACCTTGGCCTGACCTCTATATGAAAGCTTTGTGTTTTGAGGTATGTGATGAATAGCTCTCTGGCTTCCTATTAAATCTAGTGCCACTGGTTGTCAACAGTGATGCTCAAAAGGGACAGTGAGATAGTTAAAATATCAGAGATGTTCTGTAGGATTTTTTCTGTCTTAGTAAATCTGGAAATAGCTCCTAGGTAATTTTCTCTATCTACATGGCTTTTCCAACGAATAAAGAATCAGTGCAGTATAGAAATATAATTGCCAAAATATACATTGACTTGTGTGGCCTTCCTGTGCCAAAAATAAAATCAATTTTTCCCTTGGAAGACCCACTTGATTTACATTGTTGAATAGCGTTCCCAGTACAAAGGACTTAAAACTAACTTATCCCCCATAAGCTCCTTAAAGCCCAGGACTTCTATCTCTGTGCCAGGGCCAGACACATAGTAGATACTCAATAACTACTTACTGGTTTAAATTTGGATTGAATTGTATTACACTGAGCTTAAGTCAGAAATGAAAGATTAATGATAAAAAAGAATCAGACTACGAACCCCTTCTTTCATCTTTTTCTGATCTGGTCTAGTATCTGGCACATAGTAGGCACTCAATAAATGTTTGTTAAATGAATGAAAGTCAGGAATTTAATATAACAACCGATTACCGACTCCAATGCCTTCTGGCTAATTGCATATAAAATATTCAAGCTCAGTTGGAAAGACACATCAAGAACACCCAGTTCTGCAACTGTTTTCCCCGATTTACCTCTAGCATGTTCAGTTTTCCCACTTCCAAGAAGGTCTCCTTACTCTAAACGTATCCACCACCTTCAAAGTGATTCATACAAGTTTTCATATTTTTATACAACACGTGTGACCCGTCAGCAAATCAGTGATTGATCTATAAAACACATACTAGAAAGGTAATCTTTAACCCGATTTAGATGGTTTGAAAAAGTGTATGTGTGTGAAGAGATGAGTGAATGTGTGATCTATGTATCGCTCACACCAAGTTAAATGCTATCTTTCATACATAAATGCATATACACTCACATGGACGTTTTTAATATTCTGAAAGAAACCAGCATCTATAAGCTTAACTTGGATCATACTTATCTGAAGTCTTTTTTATGGACATGTGATATGTCTGTGTCCAAGCTCACCTACAATTTCTTTTCTCAAAAGACAAGGCACATCTGCCACCTGCTCTACTCCGTGTCCCAGCAACAACTGTCGAGCAGCATAAAGATTGATTATCAGTCAAAAACCATTGCACAACACCAGATTTTGGTGGGTTAAGCTTGCTGATCCAGCAAGAGATGGTGTGAAATTTGCAGGAGCGCGTGCCAACATTTTGGTGCTAAAAGAACAGCAGTGCATGTCACAGTGAAACACAGCCAAAGAGATGCAGACAAAGCAGAGAAGTTTTTTGTTCTGTACTTGGCGTCTTAAAAGGATGAAAGAGAAAACAAAAGGTGGGAGGAAATCAGTCTGTACATTTAAAAACCGTCCACCGAGCTTAGTCATGTGTGTGACATTGTTGTTTTAGGCATACATGTCCAGATTTTCTTCTTAGCTTAGCTATAAATAATTTATATATATATACATATATATATATATCTTCTACAATACCATTTTTCATATGAAAGGCAAGCATTTCCTATTGAAAACAATAACCAAGGGCTTAATGAAGCAACCATTAAGTAATTATCTGAACTTTAAAAAGTCACAGAAACATATTTGCCCACTAGGACTCATGTTTTTAATATAAGCAAATGATTCCATGAATACAAAATAAGAACAGCCATATTTCAAAGTGAAAGCAAAATGTGAAAAATGCATGGGTCTAACACTATCACATAGGTAGTATTTAATGCGTATCAGAGCAACAAGTTTCTTTACAGAGACCAAATGATCTTGAATTTTCTGTTGAATTCAAGAAATTCCTTATTTCCCAATGATCAAGTATTAGCAAAGAGACAGAAATCCTACATATTCTACACAATGATATTAATAGAAGAGAGGTTCCCATCACCTCGTCTGTAATAAACTCCAGAATTACTTTTCTTCTACTTATACAATTACTGCCTAGACTTGCCTTTGCTTTACAGCAGTTGCAAAAAAATTGCTTCTAATAAGATATAAAAAGAATAAGGAAAAACAGCAGTTAGACACGTTGAATTTTTATGGTGAAGTCCTTGTTCTTTATGTAATTTAAATCTAATTACCATATATAGCACTTGATAACGAACTCGGGGTAGAACATGTCTAGAAAAAATATAGATAGTGATACTTTTATTTCTCTCTTAAAATGTATTCTTCCCACTAAAGAAAAAAATTTTTTTAATTTAAGAAAAAATTCTCCACATTTCTGAAATATTGAAAACAATGAACTTTTTAAAAAAAACCTTACTTGAAAATATGTCTTAGATTATATTATACATTTTTTAAAAGTCAAGCTACAGAATGTATTATGAGAAATGGTATTAAGAGAATCACATGTTTATAAGAATTCTGTGTTCATTACTGGCCATATTTTCATAATTATGCTAACACCATCTGAAAAAAGACCAAGGGTGTAAATGAATAAATGATACTTGAAACTCTGCACTATTTTCTGAGAGAATAAGTCTAATAAATTATATCTGTTGAGTGTCACAGAAACGAACAGTAAATTCAATAATCTCTGATTTAATTTATTATTTTTTCACCATTTAACCTCCTGCAGGCTCCCTAATGTCTATTCAGATCTATATTAAATTAAGCGCCAGTGCTAATGAAGGGCAATAAACGTGGCTGTCAGTGGATTTTTCTTTCATTAAGCACATTATCCTCTTACTGAGCTGTAAATGCGTAAACATTAGTTTTGCTAAACCATGCAAAAAAGACAGGATGAAAATCATTTTTTAATTACACCCCTTAAGCAATTTACTATGTGTGGGGGTAAGGGTATTTTTTTTCTTTTTTACCTTTCGTTTTGTGAATGGATCTAAAAAGGGTTCTCCCGTTGAAACATAAACGTCGTATTCATAGGGTAGATCTTCGGGTTCGAGGACTTCCTTACCGTCTGCCAAGAACACGCGTCTTGTGGCCATGTTCAGACAGCTTTTCTGTGCACTGCTCCAGCAGCTAGAAGAAGGCAAGGTAAGACCAAGTGATTTACACAAAGAAAGTCGTACATTTCCCTCTAAACAAAAGATTCTAATGATCAAAATAGAAGCCCAGTTGAGTCACTGGCTAAATCCAATAACTCAAACAATGTAGTTATTTTCTAGCAGTTGAAAATATGGAAAAAAAGGTAAATCACAGTATGTACAATATCTAATTATTGTCTCATTTAAATCCTTAAGTGATCTGTCATGTTAATAACTCTGCAAGATATAATGTCATTGCATCTGTTTAATTAAATACACTATACACTGATTTTGTTTAAGTAAAGGAGCGAAATGCCTGTGAGATCTGTGTCTAAGATAAACAATTTATAGATTCAGATTCCTAAAAAGAAAATGCGAACTCAATAAATGTCATCTTTCTCATATTCCTATATTATACAGAAAGAAAGGGGAAAAGTAAAGCCTGAAAAGTTTGGAACAGTACTTACCAGCGTGATGGTTAGTGCAATAACTTTAGCAAAGACTTTTCTGGATCCATTTTTATAAGTTGTTACTTTAATCACTCTTGCTTGAAGTTTGTGTCTTTGAGATAATCTATGCCAGTTCTGGACCAACTGAAATTTTAAAGAAGAGAACTCTACAATCCTGAAGAAAGAAAACACAAAAACTGATGCGTGTTAATTAGCAAAAACTTTTAAATAAATATTATCCTGGATTTTTTTTAACATACACGTCCTAAAGATTGTTCCTAATACTCCCAAGAAAACTCTTTGTAGAATAGATTTTTCACTATCTAAATATTCCAAAAACATTTAAAATAGAATAAGTTTGTCAAAACTGTTCATGTAAAACACATATATCAGAATAAATCATTTTTATCATCTTATAAAACATCATAATACTCGCTTTTAAAGAGCATATATACCATATATAACTTTAAAAGTACACATCTCTACATTTATAAATCTATATCTGTTATGTTCTGATAAAAAAAATAGTAATATGGACTTAATTTCATTAATCAGTAAATGGCTAAGATTTTTCCCAAGTTTTCATGTTTATCAAAGTTCTTTGATTTTTTTAGAAGAGATTAGAAATTCAAATAGAGTTGAATTCAAAATTTTGATTCCAGAGTTATTATATTGCCTTCATGTAACATTGCTTGGAGTTAAGGAAGAGTTAAAATTTATAAGTTTTTTTCTTCAGACAAAACTAGCTTTAATCTTTATTTTCTTGGCAAAAGTACATGGTGCTTTTTGAATTTTATATATCAAATTTTTGACTTCAGAATTTTCTAATTAACTATGGTAATTTGTAATACTACAGAAGCAAAGTAACATTTGAAAATTTAAAAGTTCACCTAAATTAAGATCACAACATAGCCACATATTCAAACATCTGAAAATAATAGGGACATTAGTTTCTTGGCTTAATTTTGATTTTCGCCTACATTTTCTTCTGTCCATAAACTCTTACTACACCTGATCTTAGACAAAAGGCCAAGAAACGATGTCCATAAACTCTTAAGTTAACAGTTTATAATAACAATCTTGATATGAAAACATATTTGCAAAATGATTTTATAAATTCATTTCAATTAGATTTCATTTCAAACTACTGGTGAAATACCAAAAGAACATATTTCTGTTTTTAAATAAGTATTCTGTAAGCAAAGATATTTCATGATCCTGCTTGATTCTGCTTCAAATATTCTTTCCAGAGTTTCAGATTATCGAGGTTGAAGAGTATCTCATATTTTCCACAGTGCAATTAGCAACATTCTTCTCCAGTGCTTTCAAAGAAAAAAACAATAACAGAAACAAAACCCTAGAGGTGTGTTATATTTTAATGTCTGAAATAGCCAAGTGAATCATTATAAACTCTGCTCAAAGGAAGGAACTTCAACACTCGGTTAAAAAGAACAGAGAACAGCTTTGATTACCTCAGTTGACCCACCAGAGCACTGGCAGGTCTATTTCTTTGGATGCTGATATAAACCAAGAATTGTTTTTGCTGTTTGATTTGTAGCCATCTAGGTCTGATATTTCATCGTGGCTGTGATCTGTTGCTGTTTGATGTGTGGAGCAATCTTGAAGTCCTGACCCTTCCGATACCGCTGCTGAATACAAAAGTTTGCTGGGGCCAATCTGAGGCTGCAAATAATCATCAGTAGTTTGAATAACTGCTTTTGCCTGGGATGACATGAACTCCCTGAAAGAAATAACGCATGGGATAATACAGTTAATTGACTTAGAGTCGCTTATTAACACATACCACATAATAACTAGTTGTGGGCCGTGTGCTGCACAAAATACCACACACTTCGTCATTCTTGTGTTAAATGCTTACAAGAACCCTGGTAGTGGGGTTACCATTTTACAGATTTAAGAAATTGAGTTCAGTGAGGTAATTAAGTTGCCCAATGTCACATAATCAATAAGCAACAAGGTGGGAATTTGAACTCAAGCCTGTCCTGAAATAAAACCCATATTTATAACCATGAAGCTTCATTTCTGTGCTTCATTAAACCAAAGGAGAGCTTAAGTAATGCTTCAAACAATACAAGTATAATTTACAAAGTCTTAGATTCATTGTATTTCCTAATACTAGCTCTCTTGTAAGTATTAGGAAACACAAAAGTTAAAGAGAAACTTAAAAGCTATTCTCCGATAGAGTATACATGTTAAATGAACAGCCTGGGACTATGTGTGTGTATTAACTTTAAACGCAAAAATAATTCACTGAAGGTCAACTTAGAATGGGTGGAAATAAAGTCTTCATAGCAGACCTGGGATTAGGGTGACTAACTCATCCTGGCTTGTTCAGGACTGTCCTGGCTTCAACACTGAAAGTCATACATCCCAGGAATTCCCTGTCTCAGACAAACTTGGACAGCTGGTCACCCTACCTGGTGTTTAGGCTTGTTGAACTATGATGTGTGACCGGGGGTGGGGGCGGCCCTATGACTTTGGTATGTTAAGTACCAAGAAAGGAAG
The DNA here is from genome assembly GCA_963574415.1 of Tarsius wallacei. NCBI lineage: Eukaryota > Metazoa > Chordata > Mammalia > Primates > Tarsiidae > Tarsius > Tarsius wallacei. The sequence goes on from CAUYQG010193709.1 coordinate 17,903, forward strand.
ATGGAATAGGTATAGGGTCTCCCTGTATAATAAAACAAAACATGATGCAGTCGTAAATATTGAGATGATCGGGCATAGAGGACAGTCAGCTTCCATGTATTGCTGTAACTGGAATACAAATCTGGCTCTTTCCAATTTGCCAGTTCCTCAGTAGTTTTACACGTAATCTAACTCCCTCCACACCCACCCCCAATCACGAGTTCCATGAGTTAACATGCACTCAGTGTGAAAGCTCGGCAGACACAGCCCCATCCTCCACATCTTTTGCATCCATGAACGTCTTTGTAATCACAAGGATCTCTTCTGGCCTGCCCTCCTTACGCACACAAATGTGCAAAATGGACAATTCTTTCCTCTGAAAGAATGAAAGGTAGTTGCCTGTCCCAGGGAAAAATGGATGTGCATGTGCGTGTTGACACGGGGGACCATGGGAGCTAAGGCTCTGGGAACCAAGCAGTTGGATCACGTGTTTCTATTCAAGTCTACCCTGGACTGGAGACAACTCTGGGAGAGGAGTGGCCTTCCCTCACTCCAAGGATCCAGCTAGGTTCAAAACTGGGGCAGACAGCGCCTTGGGAGAATCTTTGGACTCTATCTCTGGCAAAGGTGGAGCCTCTCTTCGGGTCACCTCCACTACTCAGATTCTGACGGCAGTGGAATGGTGAGCAGTGGCCCGTGGTAGCCGTCGTGTCACATTGGAAGTGTTTCTGCAGCAACAGCAATGAAGCAATGGCCCCCGACTCGTCAATGTGGGAGAAGACCAGTAAACAGTCAGGGGAAAGAGTCACAGGTCTCATAATCAGTTCCCAGGTCCCAATAAACAGTTACTTGAAAAGCAGATTCTCATGGAAAAAACTGGAGTTCTCTACTTAAAAGCAAAATGCAGCATCTTTGTAATGATGCATTTTATTTACTATCTAACATTTTTATAAGTATACTAATGATTTTAATGCAGTGATCCATTATGCTATCACTGCTAGGTAAAGAGTTTTTATTTTTTTTATATTCCAAAGTGTGAATCATGTTTATCTTCAGTTCTATACTTTGCCTTCTGACTTAACACTGCTTTATAACCATTATTCACGTTGCTATATGATCTTTGTAGATCTTCCTGGGATGCAATATTTTATCAACTATGTTTTGCTTTCCCCTGCCTAGTCATGCAGGGGTTATCTGTTGTGTTTGTCTGCCTGGCACATCTTCTCCATCTTCTAAAATCAGTACTCACATCTTTTGGGAATGCAAACCCTTCCCAACTCCACATGGCCCTGTGAGGTTTGCCTGGTGAATGGCAAAAAGAACTAAAATATATGGCTTGGCCATGTATGTATTTATTATCTGCTTTTCTCTTGCAATTGATAAAGGATCGTTTTTCATGTAAAAAGTCATTATAAGCCCACTTGCTATGGTCCTTAGCTTTCACTTGTTTTATCAACGTTGACGACAGGCTTGCAGTTGTTCTCACACACTCTCCCACTCTTCCTTTTTATAACAACTGATGTGTGTTTCCTAGTTGATTGGTGTGTGGATGCCACATACCCTGCCAAAGCCAACTTGTCCCATGTGGGAATCAAACCCACCCCCTTGTTTGCTAAGTTGATGCTGGAACTGAGAGTGTTGAGGTCATTCAGCTTTCAAGGAACAGAGATGCGCATGGGTTTGAGGTGATAAGGTGTATTCCCAGGACACAGAGAATGTTTAAAAGGTAAATAAACCGGGCTCGGTGGCTCAGCCTGTAATCCCGCGCCTTGGGAGGCTGAGGTGAGTGGATTGCCTGAGCCCGCGGGTTCGAGACCCGCCTGGGCAGGCGAAACCTCATCTCTACAATAAATCAAAAAATTTAGCTGGGCGTGGT
>CAUYQG010193710.1:0-32104 GCA_963574415.1 Tarsius wallacei
CCACCGCAGCCTCGACCTGCTAGGCTCTGGCGATCCTTCCGCCTCAGCCTTCCAAGTAGCTGGAACTACAGGCGCGCGCTACCACGCCCGGCTAATTTTTTGATTTATTGTAGAGATGAGGTCTCACCAAGTTGCCCAGGCGGGTCACGAACCCGTGGGCTCAGGCAATCCACTCACCTCAGCCTCCCAAGGCGCGGGATTACAGGCTGAGCCACCGAGCCCGGCTTGTTTAATACTTTCTTAAGTGTTTCATGTGGAGACAGCGTAAACTGTTAGGGATTGAATGTCTGGGAAGGATTTTAATTCTCCATCACTGATGAAGCTTAGCTGGGTAGCTAATTCTTGGTTGAAATTGTTTATCTTTGAGAACTTTGAAGATTGGGCTTCAAGGTTTCCTCACCTGAAGTGTTTCTGTGGGTAAGTCTGCTGCTATTCTAATTGGTCTTCCCCAGCAGGTAGTCTGACCCTTCTCTCTTGCTGCCTTTAGGACTTTTTCTTTTATACCTACTTTGTTTAGGCGAATTACAATGTATTTAGGAGTCGGTCTTCTTATGTAATATCCATAATCTAATGTTTGCTAAATATTTGTTGAATTATTTTCTTTTTTTTTTTCTTTTTAAAGATGTGGGGTACAATTCAGGGTTAGGTATACAAATGTTCATTATGCAGTTACCCTTGTTAATGAGATGTGCCCCCTCCCCCGGCAGTTTCCCACTATTGCTAATCCCACCCCCCTCACCTGGCATGAATGATTCTCTACCCTCAGGGATTCACATTTTGTTGACTATCTTTCTCAGGTATGTTGCTTGTGAGTGTTCATTTTGTTATTAATGTGGAAGTCTAATTTTATAATACAAAGCAATCTAATCATTTCTGTAGGTTCCTATTATAAATTCTTCCAGATTATGCTCTTTAGTGTAAAATGAAATTGTATTTTATCAAGATTTCTTAATAATTGGTCACTTGTAACTCAGCATAAATCTCTTTGGCAAAGATCTGCCATTGCGTACTTAATCTGAGGTTTAATGAACTCTTTCAGCAATTATTTATCAGTTGTCCACTGTGTGACTGATACTATTTCTAGATGGTGAGAACATAGTAATGGAGAAAACAGGTGAAGTTCCTGCTTTCAGAAAACTTAAATTCTATCTGAGGCACAAGGGGACAAATAAAAACCAGTTCACTGGACAACCCCTTCGGGTCTCCTCCCACTGTGGGAACCTTTCTGTCTTCTCAGTAAATCTTGCTTTCTCACTTTAAAAACAAAAACAAAAACCCAGTACACTAAATATCAAGAAGGGAATAGGAAGTGCTTTGAGAGAAACAATGCCTGGGCAAGGGAAGGTTGGTCTGCTCTTCCGTGCGGGATGATGTGTCAGCAGAGCTCTGAAGCACTGCAGGGAGCAGATCATGAGCGTCCCAGCCATGGGAAAGTGTGTTCTAGGCAGAAGGAACAGCCAGTGCAAAGGCCTCTAGGAGCCCGGTGTGGCAGCAGATTAGTGGGAAAGGAGGAAAGTAAAAGGAAACAAGCCTAGAAAGGCCTCCAAAGGGCGTGGAGCCTTGCAGGCCTTGGGGTAAGTACTTTGACCCTCATTCTTAGAGTCTGAAACATGAAGTTTACCTAAAGGTTTATTAGCATACAAACAAGACAAACAAGGTACCTGCCCTCTTGAAACTTACATCTAGTGATGGAAAACAGTAATAATGTGAATGACAACGTATATTATCTATATATTATAACATGTAATTATAATATATGATGTAATATGAGAGACAATAGTAAATGTACATAATGAACATGAACATATATGTAAGTGAATAATACATTTATAGATGGGTTATAAAGAAAGTAAGTGATTGGATAGAGTGGTGATTGGGTATTGTTTGAGACGGGATGGTCAGGGAAGGCCTTTTAACAAGGACCTCACTGGAGATTTCTGGGGCAGGAGCATTCCAGGCACATAGAACAAGAAGGGAAGCAGCAAGAAAGCCCTGTTAGCTGCCATGAGGCTGGGAATGAGAGATTCAGGTGGGAGAATTGGTCTGTGCACCAAGAAAATAACTGGACTTTTATTCTGAGTATCATGGGAAGGGAAGCCCTGAGAAGGTTAGTCTGATTAACATTTTAGAAATGTCTAACTGCCATGTGGAGAGTGGGTGGCAGAGGGACAAAGGCAGATGATGCTGTGAGGAATGGAGCAAGGGGGCAGTGGCTGCTCTACCCAGTATGCTGGTGGTGGATTTAAGGAGCTTACAGTAGAGTGGGAATGGGTAGGTCAGATTCTGGATGAATGCTGTGGGCAGGGAAATAGGACTTGCTCCTGGATTGTCAGATATTGGGGTGAGGGAAATACCAGTTTCAAAAATGGCTTCTAGATTGTTTACTTGAGCAACTGTGTGAATACTGGTTATTTAGGTGAGGTGGAAAAGACTGTGAAGAAGCAGATTTGATTATGGATATGCTAGCCATTGTTCTCCAGAGCCACAGGACCAATAAGATGTGTAGAGGTATGGGTTTTCATCATAAGGAATTGGCTCATGTGGTTATGGAGTCTGATAAGCCCCAAGATCTACGGTTGGCAAGCTGGACACTCGGGAAAGCCGATGGGATAGTTCTAGTCAAAGTGTGAAGGCCTGAGAACCCAGAGAACTGCTGATGTAGTTTAAGCCTGAAGGCAGGGAAAAAATTGATGTCTCAGCTCAAAGGCCATTAGGCAAGAGGAGTTTCCTCTTGTTCATGGCAGGGCCTTGGGTGAGGCCAACTCGCATTGGGGAAGGCAATCTACTCTACTTAGTCTGCCAATTTAAATGTTAAACTCATGCAAAAACACCCTCACAGAAACACCAGAATACTATTGAATCAAATGTCCCAGCACCTTGTGGCAGAGTCAGGTGAACACATAATCCTCCCTCGCTGCCAGATATGGTAGCTCATGCCTGTAATTCTAGCCACTTGGGAGACTGAGGCTGGACAGTCTCTTGAGCCCAGGTGTTCAAGGCTGCAGTGAGCTGTAACAGTGCCACTGTGCTCCAGCCTGGGAAACAGAACAAAATCTTGTCTCAAAAAAAAAAAAAAAAATCACCCTCACAGTGGGATATCAGGAGTTCTGTTTTGGTCAGATCAAGTTTAAAATAACTTTCCTACACCAAGTCAAGATGGGGAATAGGTAGGTTTGATAATATGCATCTGGGCTCAATAGAAAAGTCAGGGCTAGATATATAAATTTGAAAGTAATATATAAATGGTACTTGGGTCCTTTGGCATTAGGTGAGCTAACTTACAGTTGAGCATCTTACAAATATATGCAATATGAAATAAGACGAATAGATGATTCTGGCAGGGATAAAGCCAAGGGTAAGATAAGCACATACAGTTGCTATATGGAGTCATCCATAGTATATCTGTTGATCACAGTGGCCTCTTATTTCTTGTATTTCTTAGCTCGAACTTGTTTGAGAAAAGATAAACTTTTTGGCTTCCAGAGCAACCTTTTTTTTTTTCCCTGCTTCCTTGCTGATCATGTCTTCTTAGTTTTTTTTTTTTTTTTTGCTATTTTCTACTCTTCTCCCTGACCTCTTCATATTGTGAAGCTCCAAAGTACAATCCTTGGACCTCTCCTGTCTCCTTTGGTAGTTTAATCCAATCCCATGGACTACATTACTTTCAGATTTTTATGTCCAGCTCAGACTTCTCTTCTGAACTCCAGTTGCAGTGTCCTGCCCGCTCCACCTTTGTTCCTTGGCTGTCTTACTGACATCTCAAGCTTATTGCATCCAAAGCTGAGCGTCTCATCTTCCCCTTCCATCTTACCAATTTGTCTAGCCAAACACCTGACTCTCACACCCAGTCCATCAGGAGCCACCTTTGCCCCAGTTTAAGAGTATATCCAGAATCTCAGCCCTTCTCCCCACCTCCACAGCTACCACACTTGTCTGAGCCGCCATCCTCCGTCACCTGGGTTACTGCAGTAGCTGCCTGCAGAGCCCCCTGTGCCTAACCTGGCCCCCTGAAGCCATTTCTCAGTACCATAGCAGAGTGTTCTTCCTAAACTTTAGGTCTGGCCATAGTACTCCTCTGCCCAAACCATTCCATTTCATTTACAGTAAAAGCCATGTCTTTATATTGGACTAGAAGGCCCCTTGTGGTCTGGCCTCTCCTTTCTTCTCTGACTCTGTTGTCTCTACCCTCCTTCCTTACATGGTCTGCTCCAGCCTCACACCTGCTTGTGTTTTCTTAAGCACGCCATACATGCTGTTCCCCAAAACTTCCCCCTCTGGGCCACCTGGCTGGCTCTCTCCTCCCTCCTTCAGTTCACTGTTCTCATCTACTCAGTGAGGTCTGCCTCATATAGCAGCCACTACTCCCAACTCCCAGATCCTGATCTACTTTCTCCCTTATCTATAACACTGCTACCTTTTAACACACTATGTGATTAACTCGTTGTGCTTGTGTTCTTCACTGGAATGTAAGTTTGACAAGAACGGGTGCTGCTACCTCTGTTGTTCACAGGTACTTCCCAGGCATCTAGAATGGTGTGGATAAATGAGCAAATGAATTGCCTGCAGTGTTTCACATGCATGTCCATTTGTCTCTGGGGACTTTATACAGAATTTTTTAAAACTTATTCCTCTCATTCTTAAGATTTTTACATTTCTGATTCTGTCTTGTCCATAATCCACATAGTTGCAAAAAAAGCCCAGCTTTTCATGAATTAATATAGTGAACCTTTTTGCACGTGTGTGATTCTATAATTTCCCTAACACAGGAGAATCCAGCTTTGGCGGTTGCAATTAAAACATGTAAAAACTGTACTTCGGACAGCGTGAGAGAGAAGTTTCTTCAAGAAGCCTGTAAGTTTCTAGAAATTTCTGTGGAACTTCATTTCTATTTGTGAAATCTAAACTGTCTCTGAAGAAGTAAGAAAAATAATGTTTTGACTTTTATGAGACAACTTTGTTTATTATTTTTCCCTTGCGAATTAATGTCTAAATTTGTATAGGTACCTACCTGCAGATTTTTTCAGTCAAATCATGATATTTTACGTGGTAAAGGTTGATTTATTGTCCCTTTATGCTTTATTACCTGTACCATTAAACATCTCTGCACTGGAATTGGTGCAGATATATAAATGATCCTAAATTTGGTGCTGCCAGACCCTGGGAATGCAGAGGTGAGCAAGACAAACACAGGTCCCTGCCCTGGTGGAGCTCACAAACTGGTGAAGGAATAAGGATTTTGAAAAGTCCCCTGGTCCTGCTACAAAATCAGAAAGATGCTACATTATCTAGAAGTGAATTTCTCTACCTCCAATTCCCTGGCTCTTGGTTTGTGCCTCCCATGATGAAGCTGCCTTGGGTGAGTTGTGCGTGAATAGGGCTTCTTTCCCGAATATAAGCTCTTGCTGAGCAAGGATCTTGTCCATCTTGTACACATCAAGCTCTTTCCTGCCTGCCCTCAAGCTATGATGTCCTTCCTCCTCCTTTCCTATAGCTTGTCCCTTTTCATCCTTCAGGCCCCAGCTTAAATGTCACCTCCACAGAGAACCCTTTTCTGAATTTATTGAAAGTTAACTCTCCCCTTAGTATTCTGTATCACACAGGACCATGTTCTTTTTGTTCCTAAGGATTTGTAATTAAGTACACATTGTTTTCAAATGATTATTATTTGTCTCTTCCTCTAGACTTTAAGCTCCATGGGGACAAGGGCCATGCCTGTTTTGCTCACCACTCCATACTCAGTGCTCAGTACAGTGCTTGACACATAGAAAGCATCCAGTAGATGTCATATGACTGAATCTTGGTGTCTGTCATTATATATACATCAAATGAATGCCTTCTACTTTCCATTTTAGTAAATATGTACCACCTAGAAGTCCAATACATTAGTAAGTCATAGAGTAAATCATACTGTGACTTCATCAGTTAAGTCTCAGTACATTCTTAATCCTATTCCTGAATTTCTAGCTTAAACATGAGAAAAGGCCTGCAGACCACCTAGGCCAAGAAAACAGACCACATCAGTCATCACCAACACCCTTTCTGCTTTACCTTTGCTGGTATTCTGGTGCATTTTATACTTTGAAAAATGTAAATTTTAAGAATTGTTACCTGTTTCTAAACTTATTCTGAACCGTTCATTACTGTATTGTGATTGTATAGGACTTTGGAATCATCATTACAAAGATCAATCATATAGTTTTACAGGTGTAGTAAAGTCAGACTAACTTAGTCTTATTGAAAGGGTGACTCAGCTGTTATTTCAGGGAAATGCGATGGAGGTACTATATGTAAACATTTATAGCGCTTTACCAAGCTATACATGAGAGAGGAAATACGGCCTGGGTCAGGGGTTGTTAAACATTTTCTATAAAGGTCCGTATAAACTTTTAGGCTCTGCAGACTATATAGTCTCTGTCCCAACTATTTAACTCCGTCACTGGGCTGTGAAAGCATCCACATGAGCAAGAATGTGTTCCAGTAAAATTTTATTTACAGAGACAGGTGGCAGCACCTGGGCCTTAACTTGCTGCCCGTAGATGGATAAATAACAGGTTATACTACTCTACTCATTGATTTTTAGTTCATTGGCCACAAGACTCCTCTTACCTTTGCCTTGTGCTGTTTAGTATTCTCAGTTACCTCAGAGGAAATACAAAATACTTGATAATTATATGTGAGGATAACATAAAGCCACAAGTAATAGTAAATAATCACTTATAGCAAATAGAAAATACAATTGTAGTAAATACACTGGGTGCCTAAATGTTTATCCAAAAATCACAGTATATACTTAAGGAATGGACTGAATCTGACAAGATAAAATTTAATTATATAATTTTAAATTTTCTACTGGGTGTTTATATTATACATTTGTTCAAAAAAAAATGCCAGGTCCTATTCTTGGAATATGTGGAGAAAACAGGAGGGAAAACATGTTAAGGATTTGAGCTACTTCAAGAGAAGGCGAGATGACTGCAAGAAACGAATGTGATCTTTGGGTGTGTTGATAGGATGGATGGTGTGGAGAATAAATACTAGCAGTGAGAGGCCCTGTCTGCTGAAGGCTTACTGAGCTCTGAGTTCTATTCCATGGTGGGCTTCATACTTGAATTGGGTGTAAAGAATGTAGATCTCAGTCAGTGGAAAGTGACTTAAGTGATGAAGAAGCTGAAAACATACCCTCTGAGAACTAGTTAAGGTTGCTTAGTTTAGAGAAGGCATACCAAAAGATTATGAACACAATCTTTAAATTTTCAGAGGGCTGTCATATGGAAGGGCTTTAAATATTTTTTTTGAACGCAGAAGGCAGAAAAATTAAATAGAAGGGAATAAAATTATTTATGAAGGAACCAGCAAGAGGTCACAACTGGTTCAAAGGAGAATTCCAAGAACCACACATACGGAAATAAGGAATTCTGAAATGAATTTTTAAATATGTGCAAAATTTTAATTTTATTTCTCCTCATACAACTAAGTAGGATTTTTTTAGGAACATGAATTATGTACATTGTTATCAGTTTCCTACAATTTAGGAGTTGTAAAATAAATGAGTGAGCTAGACAGAACACCCACAAATAATTTTTGCCCATTTTCACAATTTTTCTTAACAATGGTCAGATATTAGCTACTTTGTAACATGTTGATAATATTACATATTGGTAACATTTTTTAAAAAAATTACTTCCACTGTTACTCTAATTTCCTTGTGTGGCATCATAATTTTTTTTCCATTTTAATAGTCTATGAAATCAGGTGTTTTTGGAGCCACTGAACTAGGTCACCTTTAAAGTCACTTCCAGTTTTGAGGTCCTGAAGATGGGTGAAGTTTGTTCTGTGTCTTACTAATCCTAGTGTACTGTGCAAGTGACCATCTCAGCCCTATTAGAAATTATAAATACATACACATTTAAAAATACATGCCTACAATAGATTTGTATGTATATGTGCATTGCCCTCTTGGCCATCTTGGGCTCAAGTAAGCAATCAAACTAATGTGACTGCCATAGGCCACATTTGGCATTGGACTTTCTCTGAGGACCAGAAACAAAGCATGCCAGTAAGGTAGAGGCAGATATTTCTCTCATATGAAAGTCCTGACACCTCTCCTAGAACTAGTCTTTAGGGCTCTGAAAACAACCAATGACATGCAAGGGGACCGCAGTGGTGGATGCAAGAACTCCTCATGTCCAAGGGAAATCCTTTGTGATAGCCCCACAAGTGTGGCTTCCAGAGTCCTGCAAGGAACATGTCCTCTTTTTTTTTTTTGAGTTGGAGTCTCACTCTGTCGCCCAGACTGGAGTGCAGTGGCACGCTCCCAGCCACTGCAGCCTTGATCTGCTGGGCTCCGGCGATCCTTCCGCCTCAGCCTTCCAAGTAGCCAGAACTACAGGCGCGCGCTACCATGCCCGGCTAATTTTTTATTTATTTATTGTAGAGACGAGGTCTCTGCAATAAATTGCTCGGGCTGGTCTCAAACCCGCGGGCTCAGGCAATCCACTCACCTCGGCCTCCCAAAGTGCTGGGATTATAGGCTGAGCCACTGAGCCTGGCCAGTGAACATGTCCTCTTATGATAATCACACTCAAGGAAGCTCCTGGCTATGGCTTCCCACTAGGTATTTGTAGTCCCATTCTACCTCCTCCCCAAGCAAATTACCAATCAGGAGTGATTTTTATCATAAAGAATGTTTACCTAGTAAATGAATTATACGTAATTCATTTATCAGATTTCCAGAGGAGAACTTAGAAAGTTAGCCCAAGGTCAAATTTGACAACAGGAAAGAGGGGTTTCTTTTTCTATTTTCTTTTCTTTTTTTTTTTTTTTCACTCCCACTACATGTGCAGCAGGAAGAAAGAGTATTCTTAACCCTTAATTCACAATATATTCTCCCTGGAAATTTCTAAAGAGTTTACTGCAATGGTTATCTTATGCCTCAACAGTAGGATGCACCTTTCTCTGCCGACTCATGCCTACTTGTGAGTTGAACTGACCTGTGGAATTGAGTTTGATGTTCCCACATTATTGGCCTTGTGTATTAAGTGAATTATCTTTAGAAAGACTGAAAGTTTTTCAAAAGAATAATTGGACAACTTTTTTCCCTAGTAACAATGCGTCAATTTGATCATCCTCATATTGTGAAGCTGATTGGAGTCATCACAGAGAATCCTGTCTGGATAATCATGGAGCTATGTACACTTGGCGAGGTACCATGATACCCAAACCTTACTTTCTGTCTGGTCACAGTGACTAAACAGGAGTCTCTTGTTTTGTAATAATTTAGTCTGTACTCATTGTTTGATATCTTTTGCTTAGAAAAGGAAGTATATACAGTTTTATATCTTGAATTTTCAGAAGAGCTCTGATTTAGGATGTATTTCATTATAGTTTTGGTTCATAGAAATGGGTATAGTTATCTTCATCATTAAATTCCCAAATAATCCCCTTATGCAATACTGGCAGCAGTATCTTCCCCAACAAAATGTCTTATCAGGACTGATAGCAACAGGTAGCCAAGTGTTATGTTCTGTTTTGTTTTCTCTCTGGTGTCATTGCCTAAAGAACTAACCCAATGTTTCAAAGATGAAACAGTGTTAATGGAGTTTGGATAAATTAGTGCTGGCTTTAGGTAAATCTAAACATTTTGCAGTATTTTTTAAACAAACTGATATTTGTCAGTTTCTTTTAAAAATATGAGTAACAATGTGATCAGCTCTGACTTTCTCTAGAATACGGAAGTGCTTTAATCAGTACATCACCAACACCTAGAAACGTTAAAACTACCATTTCTTGTGCCCCACCCCAGCCCTGCTTAATCAGAGTGGGGACAGGGCATGTATGTTTTCATTTGCTAAACATTTCTTCTTCCTCTGCCCTGTGATTCCAAATCAAGTGGAGTGTTTATGTATATTTTTTGTTCATAGTTATCTTTCTGCTTCTGGAGAGGTTACAGTTCTTTGGGCTCAAAAACTATCACTAGATGTTTTTCTCTTTTAATTTATTGAGTTTTATAGGGTATTAAATGTATTTGCCTTTCTTTGCCATATTAGCATTTAGCTGAATTATGGTGTCAGTGTGATAGGAACTAGTAAGCTCCATGGGATAAATACACAACAGGTGACTGTTCTGCCCTTCTGCATCTAAAACTTTGTGGAGGAGGAAGGGAGGGAAGACGGACTCCTTCTTACCTCTGCTTTCCTCATTACATTATCTTCATACTTTTCCGGAGACATAATAAGGTTTGAAGTGGAAATGAACTATGTTTGTGTATTAGACTTGTTTGAATAGTAACTAGACCTTTTTAATTCTTCAACTATTACTATTTAGCCAAAAATTAACCATACTTTTATCCATTCCTTTGAAGCATCTTACTGTATTTTTTTAGAAATTTGTCTATAGTCAGAAATATTTTAATTTTACAGTAGGATTTCGAATAAAAAATTATTAATTATGATTCCTGAATTTAAATGTTTCATTTGTTACATTTTGTTTATTAGAAGCCATTCTCATCTTATTAAAAATGTGTTTGGACATGGTCAGCATTGTCACTGAATGTAGCTCTTTTACTTTTGAGTTCTCTGTCACTAACTATTTTTCTGTTTTTATCTTGGCCATTGTTCCAAAAGCTGAGGTCATTTTTACAAGTAAGAAAATACAGTTTGGATCTAGCATCTTTGATCCTGTATGCCTATCAGCTGAGCACAGCCCTTGCATATCTAGAGAGCAAAAGATTTGTACACAGGTAAGATGTACTTATAAAGCTGGTTAGTTGCCTTCTGAGCAAGGTTAGTTGAGAAACAGGAACCCTTTTGTACCTTTGTACCATTGGAATCTATTATATATGCCTACCAGAATGTCATGCTGCGTTATGTCCTGAGTGAAGTGCCATGGCATGTTAATGCACACAGTTAAAGCATTTTTCCACATGTAGAGTTTGGAACATAATGTGGTATTTTCAGGTAATTTATTTCTTACACAAATACTATTGAGAACCTATACCTGGCAGTAAAGCAATAAGCACGTGGGAATGGTCCCTAAAACAGATATTGTCCTTGTAAGAGACATCGGTTGGCAGTCTGGAATTTCTGTTTATAGCCTGGGTCTCTGCTTGAATGCAAGTAAAAGCCCTTACAATTTGTTTGCAAAGTATTGTGTTAAAATTAGGGTTTTGTTATCTAGCATTAAAACAAACTGCATCTAAAACCAAAAAGAAAAAAAGTAAACATAAACTAAGTCTCTTAAAAAAATAAAACTGGGGGTAGTCCCTTCAGGTCCCCTCTCACTGTGGGAGCTTTTCTATCCTCTCAATAAATCCTGCTTTCTAAAAAAAAAAATGAATAAATAAAACTGTATCAGCAAAATCATTTACAAGTGTTTAGAAGGTAGCTTCTATTTAATGAGATCTCTTTAGTAATGGCAAGGTTACAGATCCCAGTTGTGTATCACTGTCTATCAATGCAGTTGATTATATGATTTTATGAAAAGTAATAGGGATTTTTATTATTTGAGAAGATATTTTGCCATTATTCAGAAAAATAATTATATTAATGGATATATATCTGCCAGAATGAATATATGTGGAGTAAATTATATGTATTTACTATAACGTATAATAAATCTATTTGCATTTAACCTGTCTTTCAAAGTGCCTACCAGCATGTCTTTATATAATATAGATGAATCTGTGGGTTTGCTTTTCTTGTGTTAAGATTTGTTGTCCCAAATTATTTATCAGGGATATTGCTGCTCGGAATGTTCTGGTGTCCTCAAATGATTGTGTAAAATTAGGAGACTTTGGATTATCACGATATATGGAGGACAGTACTTACTACAAAGGTAAGATATCAGAGCAATAACTAAGAAATAGGCTCAGAATCTTTAATGTATTCGTAATTCTAAAATAAGTATGTTCTAATGTGCTCAGCTGACTTTAGATAGAGGTATAAAATTAGTTCCGTGGAAGAGGAACAGCCTTTTTAGTAATGGCGCTTGACCAGTTGGACCTCCGTAGGTGAAACCATGAACCTCAGCCTAAACCTATAAATCTTACTTCAGATTAACTCAGAATGGATCATAGACTTAACTACAAAATATAAAATTATAAAACTAGTAGGAAAAAAACATAGGAGTAAATCTTTGGGATCTAGGGCTAGGCCAAGTGTCCTTAGACTTGATACCAAAAACAGATTCATAAAAGGAAAAAGTTGGTAAATTGAACCTCATCAAAATTAGAAATTTTTGTTCTGCAAAAGATGCTGTTAAAAGGATGAAAAGAGAAGCTATGAAGTAGGAAAAATGTGTGCCAACCACATCTCTGATAAAGAACTGGTGTCTAGAATATAGAAAGAACTCTCAAAACTCAACAATTAAAGAAAAAAAAAGAATGCATTTAGAAATGGTGAAAAAAGGCCTGGTGCAGTGGCTCATGCCTGTAATCCCAACCCTATGCAGGAGGATTGCTTGAGCCCAGGAGTTAGAGACGAGGCTAGGCAACATAGCAAGAGCTTGTATCTAAAAAAAAAAAGTTAAAAAATTAGCAGAGCATATTGGCACCAGCCTTGTAGTCCCAGCTGTTTGAGAAGCCGGAGCCACAAGGATCACCTGAGCCCAGGAATTCAAGGCTGTGATGTTTGTGCCACTGTATTCCAACCTGAGCAACAGAATGAAAAGAGAAATGGGAAGAAGATACGAAGAGACATTTTGCTGAAGAAGATATAGAGTTGGTACATAAGCAAATGAAGATGTAGGTGTTCACCATATTTATCCATTAGGGAAATGCAAATTAAAACCACAATGAAATAACACTACATATCTATCAAAATTGGTAAAATAAAAAATAGGGACACCACCAAATGCTGGCAAAGATGCAGAGAAATTAAATCTCTCATAAATTGTCAGTGTGAATATGTAAAATGGTAGAAATAGTCTGGGAAAAATTTGGCAAATTCTTAAAAAACTAAACATGCAACTACCATACAACCCAGCAGTTGCACTCCTGGGCATTTCTCCTGGAGAGGTGAAAACTTGAACTCACACAAAACCTGTATTCAAATATTCACTGCAGTTTTATTTGTAATAGCCAAAAATTCTAAGTGAAATCAGCTCAGATGTCCTTCAACTGGTAGACATAGTCATCTCACACCAGATGGGCTTCGTTATATTACCTCAGTGAAAGGAATCTGACTTAAAGATCTCCATTCTACTAATTCTAGCAACTTTGATCCATTAGTTGTTTTTTTTTTTTTAACTGAAATCTTTTGATTTTGTCAATCTTGGGATCATATTGAATTGGCTCTTCAAATTATTATTGACAAATATTTTTATTATTCCTAGAACTTTAGCTAAGGTTTGGATTGATTAAATTTATATTGCAAATCTAGTCTCTTTCATTTTATACTGTATTTCATAACTATTCTCTTTCTATATGCTTTCTGTATATTACAGTCTGTAACTATTTTAACAAAAATACTTTGATGTATGAATAGAAAATTGGTTTTGTATTCATTTGGTTATTTAGTCATTTAGCTTAAAAAAAAAGACTTAACTGCACACTATTTTGAAACACATTTTATTTACATCTAGCTTTAATCTTTACTAGTTCAAGTCCTAGAATTTCAAAAAAGAGCTAAATTTCAAGTCATATGATGACCAAAATTTCCCCTTGTTTAAACAATATCTAAAATGGGCATTTGGCAAATTCACACAAATATTATCATCTCAGAAAGGTTAGTAATTATATATAAATTCCTTTGGGCTGTGGAAATATAACTCCAAAAGGTTAGGGATTCTTCCAAAATGCTTCCCATTCTAAGAATTCTAATAGTCTTCAGAAGTAACTCATTGTTTATAGAAGAAAGTCTTGAACCTTGACAGGCTGGCATAGCCTAGCCTTGCCTACCTAGGCCCCTTTGAAGCGGGGCAATACTCAAGGTGCTTTTGTAGTAATATGAGGCATGCATACAACAGCAGAAAATTTTAGTTTCCCCCATATGCATGTTCCCAGCTGAGGTCCAACAAGGTGACACTCTGTGCAGGAGAGAGGACAGACTGGGGCTGGGAGGAGGCAGCACAGGACAAAACCCACAGCTCAGAATTAGGACTTGTTACAGGAGTTTAAATTCCAACTCTGGCGCATGTTAATGGGGCAGCCGCAGGCAAGTCACTTAACCTCCTGTGAGCCTCCGTTTCTTTTTTTGAGTCAGAGTCTCACTCTGTTGCCCAGGCTGGAGTGCTATGGCGTGATCTCGGCTCACCCAGCCTCAAACTCCTGAGCTCAAACGATCCTTCTGCCTCAGCCTAAAGATGAAGATCTGTTCTAGTCAACTGTGAAACCTTACATGATGGAGCTGCAAGATAATAGCTCTGGTTAACCAGGATTTGCACTACCTCCCTGCTCCCTACCTGTAAATAAAGGGAAGGACACTCGTATTTTCATCCTCTATCTGTATAGCCACTTCTCACCCCCAGAGACCTCAAAACATGCCAAGTAAATGAAAAGTAGTTCTCACAAAGAAATGGAAACTCTGAGGGGTCACATAGTTAAAGCTTTTTCTTTTGATACTGAAAACCTCAGCTAGCTATGTCAGATTCTTAAGCAGATAACAGGGAAAACTTATTTTGTAAAATTACCCTTCTAGCTTCCAAAGGAAAATTGCCTATTAAATGGATGGCGCCAGAGTCAATCAATTTTCGACGGTTTACCTCAGCTAGTGACGTATGGATGTTTGGTGAGTATTTTTTAAGGTTTTGTATTTTTTAAATTATTCCTTATAGATTATACGAAGTAATTGTGGCATAGTCTCTTTTCAGAATATGTAGGTTGATTTGCTTTCCCTAACCTGACTATCTTCTTCATCAAACATTTTTTGGTTCATTTGGCAAACAGTCTTTGATTTCTCCTGTGCATCAGCTTCTGGGCATGGCTTCCATAAGGGTCCACTGTTCTTACTCACCAGCTCCTTCCTTCACTCTTTTTTGTTCCCCTTTGCTCTCTCCTCCCTCACAGAGAAGAGTCTGTTTCTTCTCTCCTCTCTCTCCTTTTGCCATCTCATTCATTCCCTTTATGTGAATGACTTTTAACAGTTAACACCTGATTCCTCTAACCCAGAGCATCTAAAATTATACCTCTTCTTTTTATTCTGGAATTTAGCCTCCTTCCTGACCTGTCTCCAGGCTTAGAAGTTCATCCATCTTCTGTGGCTTCTGCTTCTTTGATGTCTGTTCTGTCCCTTCCCGCCTGCTCCAAAGTCATTGTCATCCGCCTCCTGCTCTGTGGTTATCACACTCTCAGTTGGTGTGAAAGTGTGGCTCTAATTGATTCTGTACTACTTACTTAAACCACTTTATCCAAATTTTAGAATGACTCTTTTTAACATGGATGACTCCCCTCCACCCCATTCCCCACCTCCTGGTGTTAGTCCTTCTACATGATATGGCTTATCCTTACGGTCTCTCCTCCAGTTGAAATTCTATATCACTTTCAAGGTCCACCTTAAATGTCCCCATTTCCTTGAAGACTTATGCAGCAGGTATCGCCACCAAATACAAACTCCCTTTCTCTATATTCCCTACACTTTCTTTCTTTGTCATAACACTCACATGTTGGTCCTATAATAGTCTTGTGCACGTGTTATCTCTGCTAGATTAGAAACTACTTCAGAGGAGATGCCCTGTTGAGTTTATATTTTTCTCCTATAAATAAAAATGACTTTATATTTATCAAGTAAGTGTTCTTATTTTTTTCTTCAGTTTACATGCTGTTAGTTCTTAATAACAACCATTTAGTGCCCTAACTGATAATTAGGTAAAGGAAAGAACTTTCATATAGAACAGAATATAGCATGACATGATTAGAAAAGGCTAGTCATATTTGAACTTCAAATTGATATGGATTCAAATCCCAGAGCCTCAGATGTTAGCTGTGTAACCCACAGAGTGAGTTACTTATCTTCTCAGTGAAATTTCATATTTCAGAGATTCTAAGATACCCATTTTTTCACATTTTAACATTTCTAGAACTGGAGTATATCTTAAAATCAGTGGCATTTTACAATTGGTAATCATTGGGGGCTTTTTTTTTTTAAGAGACAGGGTCTTGCTTTGTCACTCAGGATGGAGTACAGTGGCATAATTATAGCTCACTGCATCCTCGAACTCCTGGGCTCAAATAATCCTCCTGCCTTGACTTTCTAAAGTGCTGGGATTACAGGTGTGAGCCACCACACCTTGCTGGGACATTTTTAATGTAGTTGTCCTTGCCTGCACTCATGTAGAGTTTGTCTGTTTTGTTTGTATTGTTGTTACTTTCTTGTCAGAACAAGTTTAAAAGAGCTCTTTTGGTAAGAATAAAATAAAAACTATAAGAGATAAGAAGGGATTATATCATAATTTAGTTGTCAGCATGCTCCCTCTTTTCTTGGCCATATAAAATAATGGTGTTTTCTTTCATCAATAGATATGATTTTGTCAGATTTGATCAAATACAGTATTTTAAAAAACTTATTGTGAGGATTAAGAATAATATATGTAATGAAGAGCTCTGACACATTAAGTTCTCAAGCAATGTTATTTGTGTTGTTACTACCAATAATATTGTCATAACTTCTGATGAGAAAGGCGCTGGGCATTATTTTTGTCAGGTACTCTGTACTTTGAAATTCTTGAATTTTTGGCTAATTTGAGACTAATTCACATTAAGATGGTAATATGGCTTGCAAAAAATAGATTTAAAATGACAATAACTTTTCCCAGGGGAGAATTAGAAAAAACATTTTAGGGAACTACATTACAAATATATCTACAAGGAGGAGAGTTTGTGAGGAAGAAATACACATTACACATAGAGAATGTAACCAAAGCAAAGTGCAGAGCATTGATGCTATGGTACTAAGGATAAACATCCACCCTTTATGCCAGCCTCTTCTCTGTTTCCTTTTCATTGTATTATGTGGTTATCGTCAACTTCTGGGCCTTTTTTGTTTGTTTTAAAGGTGAATTATTAAGGATTATTCAGAAGATACTGAGAAAGTATATATTTCCCAGGGGTAGAGTGTAAGTAAGCTTCTTGAGGTCATGCTGTGGTGTTTGTGGGTGAGATCATTGCAGCCCACAGAAGTCTGTAGCTTTCTGTAGGAAAACAGTGACTTATCCATGAATAAACCAGATAGTAATGCTGTTATACACCCTAGACAATGACCGGCCAACCTTGTTAAGGGAAACATTGTAAGAAATCTGAGTTTTCTAAGAGCATGAAACTTAAATTTTAAAATTTTCTTTGTTAGACCTCAGGCCAGTTGCTGTAATTATAAAGAGATTGAACTAAAGTAGGGGAGAATCTAACTTTCAGCTTTTTTTTTTTAACACGTTAAGTCATGAAGTATCACTGTAGCTGGTGGGCCATTTTCTAACACAGGATTTTCAGAGAAATAAATCTCTGAGAAAAATTATGACTTTTTCCTTGATAATAGTTCAGTATTTCGTTATTCACATCATATTAAATCATTATTGCTGTTCTTATTTTATGCTAGAGTTAATTGAATGCTGCTTTGGTAGATAACTTACACAGAATCTCCCAGCTGGTACTCTTGTGACATTATTCCTGGAACCTGAGTTACAGTCTTGATGTTGAACTCACTGTTGTGTTTTCATTCCTACTTCACAGGTGTGTGTATGTGGGAGATACTGATGCATGGTGTGAAGCCTTTTCAAGGAGTGAAGAACAATGACGTGATCGGTCGAATTGAAAACGGGGAAAGATTACCAATGCCTCCAAATTGTCCTCCTACCCTCTACAGCCTTATGACGAAATGCTGGGCCTATGACCCCAGCAGACGGCCCAGGTTTACAGAACTTAAAGCTCAGCTCAGGTAGGAGTGGGGGTAGAGAGGGGCTGGGGGTGGGGGCAGATTTTGCTGCTTCGACTCCTTGCAGTAATCGCATTTTCCAGTCATTTTGCATCTGAGGCTGAGCTATTTTTTTGTTCAAATATAATTATTTTAAAAATTGATTTGCATTTCTTTCTCTAGACCTTGCCAAAGTCTTAAGTAAATTATATCTTTAAATCTTAATGAAGTTTCAATTTTGACCAGATCTCTCTCCCCTAGCTTCTGAGTAGGAGATTCATAATAACTTAGTCCCTACTAACCTCTGCAGTCTCATCTCACGCAGCCCCTTCATTTCCCTGATACTTTATGCTCCAGCAGTACTTAATTACTAGCAATTCTCCTAACACAGCTCACTGCCTTTGCACATGCTATTTTCTCTCCCAGAAGTACCTTTCCCCATTTTTCCCACCTGATAAACTCCTATTCAGTTTTCAGAATCCAGCTTAGGTGTTACCAGATATAAACCTCCTTCAGGAAACCTTCCTAATCAACCCTACCCCCAAAGAGATAGCCACTTTTTGGCACATTTTGGGTACTTCCGTTACTGTATTTTAAATGTCCACTGCTTGGCCAGGCAGTGGCTCACAACTGTAATCCCAGCACTTTGGGAGGTGGAGGTGAGAGAATTGCCTGAGCCCAGTGGCTTGAGACCAGCTTGGCAACTTGGTGACCTTGGCAACCTTGTTGCCAGCTTGGGCAACCTACAATAAATCAAAAAATTAGTCAGGCATGGTGGTACGCACCTGTAGTTCCAGCTACTTGAAAGGCTGAAGCCGAAGGACCACCTGAGCCCCACAGGTCAAGGCTGCAGTGGCCATGACCTTGCTACTACATTACAGCCTGGGTGACAGTGAGACTCCAACTCAAAAAATAAATAAATAAACAAACAAATAAATGAATAAATATCCTTTGCTTGTTTAGGTACCCTTTTGTGACTCCTACTTTATGCCAGACACTGTTAGACCCCAAACCTCTGGTAGTTCCCCATCTCATGGAGGGATCTCTCAGGGACTATTAGTATGCTGTGTCCCTCAGAGAAGTGTGTGCACTGTCTGTCTTGCTGCCTGGCCTGGGGAGGTTCTTGTATGCTTGTCTATGTCCTTGGCGAGAATCAAGCACTCTTGATGGGCAGCACTATGTCTTATTCATTTCTGCAGTCCTAGTTCCAGGCTTAGGGCCTGGCACCATATAAGTGCTCCATAAACATTTGTTGAATTGAATTGAATTGAGAAACTAGATTGAGATGTAATACTTTAATAGACAGGATAGTCTAATGTGATACATAGGCATAAGGAGCTTAATTATGTGAACAACACCATGGTTCATTGTGTACTATATCAGCTGTTTTCACATTTGGAGACTTCCCTGATTCTACGTGAGGTTTTATTGGAGGGTTTTTTTGCTTTTGTATTTTAGTATTTTTCAAAAAAATCACCAATTAACAAAGTCCAAAAAACCCTGAAAGCCCATTTAACTCCGCCTTCTCACCACATCTTTAGGCAGCTCAACCTGGTAGTTGAGGTTCCTTACAGGGAGAGTGTTTCAAGGAAGAGTGAAGACCCCAGGTAGAAGGATAAAATAAGAATCTAGTCTGCATATGTTTGCTAAGCACCTTGTTGTTCTAAGCTAGGTTTTGAGGGTTTAACAGCGATCAAAACCCAGTCCCTACCTCCGAAGAGTTTAAAGACTGGTGGAGGAGACAGAGACATCAGTGGGTATTTACAGTACAGTGAGAACTGTGTCTTTCAGTCACACTCTGGGTCTCTGGATCTCTCACCCGCTGGCCTGGTTTCACTTTCCAGAGCCCTGTAGGACAACTCTACTCCGCCTTCCACATGATAGTTGTTTAGGTATTTCTAGACAGTTTTCTTAGCTCCACTAGTTGTCTTCAAGCTTAAAATCTCTAATTTCTTTTTTTTTTTAAGTTTTAAAACAAAGTTTATTAGAGAAAGAAGGTAGAAGAGAAAGTGTGACTTGCCAGAGCTGGCATAAAGAAAACTACAATCTCTAATTTCTTAGTTCTCATATAACCTAATTCCATATTCTCTCACTATTACAGCTGGCTTTTGAACATGCATTATTTCATGTTTTGTTCATAAAGTTATTCCTCCTTGATCTTTCCTCAGAATTTGACAGATCCTTTCCTTGACATTTTTTATCTCTGATACTGATTCTGTCGCCCTACCTCCCTGACATCTCCTTTCTCTGCCATTTCTATGAGTACTAACCAAATTTCCATTCTCAGGTTCTTAGTTTCTCCCCCATTTTCTCTCAGTACATCTCCTGGATTGTTTGACCCATTGATGTGACTTTGCTTCTTACCTCCATCTATCTTTAGCTGTGGTCCTGCCCTTTTCTTTTCTTTTTTTTTTGAGTTGGAGTCTCACTCTATCACCCAGACTGGAGTGCAGTGGCATGCTCCTGGCCACCACAGCCTCGACCTGCTGGGCTCCGGTGATCCTTCCGCCTCAGCCTTCCAAATAGCCAGAACTATAGGTGTGCACTACCACGCAGTCCTGCCCTTTTCTTACAAACCTAAATGTAGGTTTGAAACTTGCAAGCTGGATATCATATTTATCCAAAAAACAAAGCTGCTACCTTCTCCTCTAAGCCAGCCCTTCTTCCTCACCTCCTCCAGGTTAGAATGGTACCTTTATCTTCATCGCCATCCTAGAGTCTTGCTTCCCACTCTTTGCCTCTACCTCCCATACCTGGACTTCTCCCATCTGGCTGGCTTGACTGATGTAATCAATCTTACTGAACCATCACTGTGGAAAAATAACTTCCTTGCTCAAAACAACTTTCAGTGGGTTTCTGTCAAACCTCTCATGTCTGTGTAGAAGCTTCTATGATAGCCTTTTAAACTCCTTCTATTACGGCTTGAGAGTGTCTCCTCATCTCTTTCAGACTCTGTGGCCAAACTAAACCTCTCTTGGCCTGGAATGCTTTCTTCTCTACCTGGAGAGATCCTGCCCATCTTCTTGGCTTTTTTCATGCTCTGTCTCTTCTATAACTTCACAGCTCACTAGCCTCCGCCCTCTGAGTCTTCAGAGCTCTTTATTCTTCTTGTCAGGCTTACCTTATGCTGCCACAGATGGCTGCAACCCATGATCAATTCAGTTTGACAAACACTGTTGAGCACCTCCGATAGCTGAGCCTGGTGCTAGTCACTGGGGCAAAGATGACTAAAACACTTTTCCTGCCCTCGAGGAGCTCACAGTCTAGTATGTCTCATCCCCTACTAGACTGAAGCTCCTTGAGGACAGGGATGGTCATACTCACCTTGGTGTTGCCCACCCCTCCAGGCCAGGAGCCTAGACACAGAAGGGTGAGCCAGGCACTGAATTCTTAGCCTAGAGCATGTGCTCTAATCTTATAATATAATATAATATAACTATCCAAGATGTGTTTTTAGAACTACCTATGAGTACTTTTAAAATATGCCTATAGAAAATATTTATGGGTATTTTCTTGTACACAGGACAGGTAGTTGAACATTCATTTACTCTGTATTCTGTTTTAGTCAGAAATGCATTTTGAACATATGTAACATGGCTACCAAATAGGCCAGTAAAATGTAGCTTTATAACATAATAGCTTACTTGGTCATTTACATGTAACAGCATATCACAATAATTAAATAATTTATTTTAATAAGTTTTTTACAATTTTTTATTATTTTCAGAATTTGAACAAAGAAATAATAAATTTTGAATAGCTCTTACTCACACCATGATTGTTAAAAATGTTTCCTGAATTCTATTCTCCTTCTGTAACTTAAAAGAAAATATTGCTAGTAGATTCATATTACTGTGGGATTCCACTTGTCTTTAACTGGGCTATATATTCGTTCTTGGCTATATTTGTTGAGAAAAGTGACTTTCGGTTTGAAGCTTGTTAGGGAGTCATAGGAAAATTACTTTGGTCATACTTTCATGAGGTGATGTCTATGACTCAAGGAACCTGTCCTCCTTACATCCTGTTTCCTTATTCATAAGTGTGAATTCACTGAGAAGTAGAATGAGGTTAACCTGTAGATGGCCTATTATCAGTATAAAAGATTTTGCAATAGGAACACTTTTAAGTGATCAACAGTGAAAATTTCTTTTAATATGTACTCTAGCACTTTTGTGCTTTATGATGGCAGGTTTTAAAAAGTGCATGTAATTTCTGGTTAATTCAGTTAATTCTTTGTTAGATACCATGCCAAGGAAACCATAATAAACAACTTTAGTATTTTCCTTTTTGGAGTTTATGTTAAAAATTACTGAGTTCCAATAGTATTCTTTCTTGACTAAGGTGTTGGTACCACTATAAAAAAAGAACATCAGTTTTATCTCAGATTAGAGAAATATTTAAGTGTTAGACCTCTTAAATCCTTTTTAGATAAGTTAGGGCAGTAAACAAAATTATCAATTTAAAATTTTGTGCTATAATTTTTGTATATTTTTAATTTTTTTGAGTCCCGTTACTCTGTTGCCCAGGCTGGAGTGCAGTGGTGTGATCATGGCTTACTGCAGCCTGCACCTCCTGGGCTCAGGTGATCCTTCTGCCTCAACCTCCCGAGTACCTGAGACTACAGACACATACCACCACACCTGGCTAATTTCGTGTGTGTGTGTATGGTGGTGAGGTCTCGCTCTATTGCCTAGGCTTGTCTCAAACTCCTAGGCTCAAGCAATCCTCTTGTCTCGGCCTCTCAAAGTGCTGGAATTATAGGGTTGAGCCGCCATACGTGGCCTAAATTTTTGTTTGAGATATAACAAACACACCAAGAAGTGAACACCTCACAAATTGGACACAACGTGTGATCAGCATCCAAAACAACACTACTGGTACCACAAAATCTACCACATGCTCCTTTCCAATCATGTTCACCTTCAGGGTGAACCACTATCCTGACCAGAGATTAGTTCTGCCTGTTTTTGAACTTCATGTAAACTGTGTCAGTATGTACTTTTATATGTGATTTTAAGTGGTATGTAAACAGTTATACCTGAGCCTTTATG
Organism: Tarsius wallacei; assembly: GCA_963574415.1. Lineage (NCBI taxonomy): Eukaryota > Metazoa > Chordata > Mammalia > Primates > Tarsiidae > Tarsius > Tarsius wallacei. Next base: position 22,889 of record CAUYQG010193710.1, read on the forward strand.
TTCTAAAGAACTCTAATCTTGTATCACCTGGGAAAGCATCCAGTGATTTGGAGTTGGTCTTCCATCACTGAGCTCTCTAGGAATGTCTTTAGAACCAGTACCATGTTCATTGATAGCAAGTCTTCAGCCTCTACAGTTAGCTGTTCTGGTTATAACATTAAAATAACTAACAGGTATGGAGTACTTTCTGTTGACAGGCGTCGCATCATGAACTTTCATACAGTATTTCACCTTAATTCTCACAGTCCTTGGAGTTACAGGTAGTATCTTCATTGTCAGTTTACAAATGAGGAGACTGAAACTGTGTGGTTTAGCATCTGACTGAAGGCACAAAGCTGGAATTCAAGGCAGGTCTACCTGAGTTCAGAGCTCCAAATGCGAGCTGTTAATGCTTTACTGCCTTGATGTTAGTTGGCTTGAAGTTGTTGAGTGTGCCGTCTTATGATTTGCACTGGTGAGCAAGTTGTTAATATTGTTTATTTTAAAAGTAAAAAGAAGAAAGGAAAAAATATATTATTATACAGAATTCCTGCAGCTGGTTTTCTTATACTGTTTGTGTATCAACCAAATTCCTCAGTGAATGGCAGGCTAGGCACAGTGGCTCATGCCAGTAATCCCAGCACTTTGGGAGGCCAAGCCAGAAGGATCACTTGAGACCAGGAGTTTGAGACCAGCCTGGACAATAAGGTGAGACCCCCCCCATCTCTACAAAAAATAGAAAAATTAGCCAGCTGTGGTGGTATGCCTATAGACCCAGCTACTTGGGAAGCTGAGGCAAAAAGATAATTTGAGCCCCTGAGTTCAAGGCTGTGGTGAGCCATGATTGTGCCACTGCACTCCAGCCTGGGCAGCAGAGTGGAATTTTGTCTCAAAAAAAAAAAAAGAAAAGAAAAAGGAATGTCAGCATTGCTGGCAGATATACAGATGCCCCACCCAAGGGCTTTGAGGGGGACTTGACTTCCTTGTACTTTTAATGTATTTTCCCTACTAGTTATGTTTGCTTTATTGGCACATCTTGAGTATGTTGTACTTTGCTGCTGTGGCCCCCAGTAATTTTACACTTAGTGAGGAGTGGGTTTGGCCATGTCTCTCTAGAGCTGGCCTCAGGCAGATTGGAGCCAAAGCATGCTACAGTGTCATCCAGAGAGTCTGCTGGGAACTCTGTACACTTTGGCTGCAGCTTGAGGGTGAGATGTTAGGGATTTTTGCTTTGGAGTTTTTGAGTTTGATTGTGAGTTTGTGTGTGTGTGTGTGTGTGTGTGTGTGTGTGTGTGTGTTGGTTTTGGTTTGGGGTTTTTGGTTATTTGTTTTAACTTTATACTGTCATGTTTGCTTCTTAACTTTATCATACTAAGCTGGCCTTTAGGAGAGAGTTTGGTCAGAACTATAGTTTAGCTCAGAGTGGCTGCACACACAACTTTTTAACATTTTTAAAATATTGCATCTCAGTATTATACTCAAGTGAAGTTACAAGTAGTCTCAGGAACACAAACTATTTCAGTTGATGTGTGAGACTGACCAGTTCAAACGAGCAACACATTTAGAGTAAGTATAGTGTGTGAGCGTGTATTTTTTTCAAAGAACGTTTAAACAGCTGTGTGACCTTGGGCAAGTTACTTAACCTCCCTTGCGAGAGCAGGCTCACAAATACTACCCACATTCTGGTTTCAGGATTAAATTAAACAATTCCTCTAAAATTCTTTAAATTGCTCATAGCTCATAGTAAACACACATACTGTGTTAGCTAATTTAGTAGTAAGTAGTAGTAACAAGAAAACTTTTTCTGAAGATCCAGAAGGGACCTGGGAACCATAGGGCACAAAAGAGCAATTAGTTAAGTTAAGCATCCTTTAAAAATCTGGTTATTTGAATTTAATTTTAATGTAAGCAGCAACAGAATTATGGTAAAGTATGAGCTTTGGAGTCAGACACATCTGAGTTTGAGCCCTGGCCCCTTATACTATCTCTGGGGAATACCTTTATGCCTTCATACCTGCTTTTCTAAGATGCAGGCAATAACAGTAGCTACTTTCTAGGGTTCTTTTGAGATTTAGTGAGATGATGCCTATAGCCTGCGTTAGTACATAAAAAGTGCTTTAAGTGTTAGCTATTTTTATTATCCAGATCAAAATACCAAGCATATCTTTTTAACATTTTATAGATATACTATAGAGATATGCGTTTTAAAGTGTTAGTCTGTGAGGCTGGGCATGGTGGCTCATGCCTGCAATCCTAGCACTTGGGGAGGCCGAGGTAGAAGGGTTGCTTGAGCCTAGGAGTTCAAGACCAGCTTAGGCAATATAGCAAGACCTTGTCTCTACAAAAATAAAAATAAAAATATTAGCCAGTCATGGTGGCAGGTGCCTCTGTAGTTTTAGCTATTCAAGAGGCTGAGGCAGAAGGATTGCCTAAGCCCAGGAAGTTGAGGCTGTGGTAAGCTGTGATCATGCCTGAGCAACAGAGTGAGACTCCATCTCAAAAAAAAAAAATTAGTCTGTGAACAGCATCTTAAACAAGTTATTTTAAACTCTTTTTGATTCTTCATTTATTCTTCAACATGAACTCTAAATTAGAAGCTGTAGAATTGGTTAGTGACATGAGGCTGCTTGTATTTCTCTGTGTGTGTTTTATTTTTCATATTAGCTTGTCTAGGAATCTATGTGTTTTCTTAAAGTGTTTATATATATCCAAAATTCCTTTCAAAGGTGGTGCCTACATTCCTCCTTAGTCATCATACCAGTATTTTTCTTCTCATTGCTTTCCTATTCTCTAGATATTATCTAGAAGAGTAATCTGTTTCTCGGTTACACCTAGATACATCTTAACATGCTCACAGCATCTGAACTTTAAGAGCTTTTTATTTGTGTTTTCTTTTGGTCCTCAGCCTAAAAGTAGTACAAAGCAAATAGCAAATACAAATGTAATGGGAATTAATGTAAAGTTTAAATTATTTACACTAAAAACTGTCTTAACTGTTTAACAATTTTTATTCCTCATTGGTCCTCACCCACACACAGATATTTAGAGCTTTGCATTTGCATTTTTATCATGGTTTTAGCTCCACAATTTGGTTTTATGTGAAGTAAGCGAATCTCTAGTGAAATTTAAACTTGCATTTCATAAAAATTAGTCTCTTGTGCTTCCATGGCTTCATAGATCGTTTTCTCAAGAAGTAATACTTCTCTAAAAGATGAGTATTCTCACCTTTTTCATTTAAGGAGCCTAAGGCTTAGAAAAGGCTTATGACTTGCCTTGGATTATACAGCTAACAATATGCAGAACTGAGCTCTTAGGCCCCCTCCTTCTGCCTCCAAGACCAATGTTCTTTCTTTTCTCTTTACCATAGTGTCCCCCTCATCCTTCTTGTACTTCACCATGCTATGTTCGCTTCCCCTTGTCTTAATAGTAAAAAGAAACCTGACTTGACAGAGGTTACATTTCGGTTATAAACCATTTATTTGCTGTTTACAATCTGAACTCCATCCTCAGAACCTACAGTGAAATCCTCAGACTTATCCCATTAACTACCATAATTCCTTTCCATCAATTCTGCCTCTAGCACTGTTTCCCTTCTCCCCAAGTTTTTTTATTTGGGTTTTTTTTTTAAATCCCCCTGCACTGAATTTTGTCTCCATGATTAGTATCCCTGAAAACATTAAGGAAGAATATAGCATACATGACTGTCTTTCTCTGCCTCTCTGGAAATTGAAGTATCTATGGGTCTGGGTGGTTCCTCCTTACTTCAGCTTAAGGGGATAGAGAAATGAAATCAGATGGAGAGATGGAAGAAACAAATGTGAAACATTGGCTCCACATCAGTAATCAAATTAAATGAACCTAAAGCCTACATAGGAGAGAAAAGTGGTCTTCTATGGTCAATTTATTAGTTCTTAGCCAAGAGGATTTGGCACTTGGAAGCCAACAGCTTAGCTTCTACCTCCTTTCTCTCTCTTAACCCCTTTCCCACACTTGCACCTTACCATACCTTTTGCATTATGTTTTTAGTGCTTACTCTGGGGATTACAGTATACATCTTTAACTCTTTATAGTCTGCTTAGAATTAGTCGTTGTATTTCATGTAAAATGTAGACACTTTATAACTATACTATCACCACCTGGAACAATTATGCTATAGTTGTCATGTATGTCCACATATGTTCACATATATTCACATATGTTATAACCCCATAAAATAAGATTTTAATTTCTGTCTTAAGTACCATTTTTTAAAAGTAAGGAAAGTTTTTCCATGTGTTTGTTTGTTTGAGTCGTGGTCTTGTTTTGTTTCCGAGGCTGGAGTGCAGGGGTACAGTCATGCATTAGCTCACTGCAGCCTCTAACTCCTAGGCTCAAGTGAGCCTCCCACCTCAGGCTCCCAAGTAGCTGGGACTGTAGACATGTATTACTCAAGCTGATCTCGAACTTTTAGCCTCAAGCAATCCTCCCTCCTTGACCTCTCAAAGTTCTAAGATTATAGGCTTGAGCCACCGTGCCCACCCAAGGAAGGTCTTTTATATTTAACTTCATATAGTGCTTTGTTCTTCCTGAAGATCTTACTTCTTTTTGGTTTCCCGTTAGCATGAAGAACTTCTTTAGTACATCTTATGGTGTCAGTCAGTTGGTGGTGAATTCCATTTGTTTTATTTTATCTAAAAATGAACTGAACTTAATTTTGCTGGATATAGAGTTCTGGATTGATGGTGTTTTTTTTGTTTTTTGAGTTTTTTTCTTTCAGCACGTTAAAGATGCTCTTCCACTATCTTCTGCCCTGTTATATGTTTAATGAGAAGACCCTGGTCATTCACATAATTGATGCCCTGTATGTAATGTGTCCTTTTTCTCTGGCAGCTTCTATTATCTCTCTGTCTTTGGTTTTCTACAGTTTAAGTAGGGTGCGTTTGGATGTGGTTTTCTTTGTATTAATTGTGCTTGGAATTTGCTGACCCTCTCAAATTTATAAACTTTTGTCTTTTATAAAATTTAGACAAACTTTGAGCACTATTTTTTCAGATATATTTTTTCTGTTTCATTTTCTTTTTTCTTCTTCTGAGAGTCCAGTTGCATGTGTTTTAAACCTTTTGATAGTGTCCTTCAGGTCTAGTCCCAGAGATACTCATTATTGTTTTTTCTCTCCTCCTTCTCCTCTTCCTTTTTTTTAGTGGTAGGAGTCTTGCTCTGTTGCCCAGACTGAAAAATGCAGTATCAAGATTATAGCTCACTGTAACCTCAAATGACTGGGCTCAAGTGATCCTTCCACCTCAGCCTCCTGAGTAGCCAGGACTACAGGTGCACATCACCATGCCCAGCTAATTGTTTAAATTTTTGTAGAGACAAGAATTCTTAAACTCCTGGCCTCAAGCAATTCTCTTGCTTCAGCCTCCCAAAGCACTAGGATTACAGGCATAAGCCACCATTTGACAACCCTCCTCCTTCACACAATCTTTTTTCTCTATGTCCTTCAGATTGGATCATTTTTATTGAATTATCTTCAGGTTTCCTAACTCTTCTGTCACCCATATCCTACTCCATCCCATGGAGGTTTTATTTCAGATATTATATTTTTCAGTTATAGAATTTCTTTTTGGCTCTTCTTTGTATTCTGTTTCTCTGCTGACATTTTCTATTATTCATTATGAGCAAATTTTCTTTTATGTCCTTGAATATAATAGCTTCTTTTAAATCTTTGCCTGATTTCAACATCTGAATCTTCTTTGGAGTCAGCCTCTTTTACTTTTTTTTTTTCATCTTTATTTATATGTTGAGAAATCTTAGATTATATCATGGACATTGTGACTTATTAAAGGTCACAAAAACTCTCAGTTACATTCCTCTAAAGAGTGCTCATTTTATTAGTTTGTTTGTATTAGCAGGAAATTAATTTGATCTCAAATTGCAAACTCTCCCTGCTGTGGGCAGTATCTGAAATGTCTGTTCAAGTTTTTTAGCCTTAGCTTGGAGTATGCACTGTGTGTGCATGGTTGCAGTATCAGCTAGAGATTTGGGCAAAAATTATACTCAGATTTTGAGACACTTCCTCTCTGGCTGTCTTTTCTCTGGGATTTCGCCCCTCACTCTCTACCAGCTGTGATTGCTCTAAACTCAGTTCTCAGTTTTCAAGTCAATAAGTGCCACTCAAACATGACAGAAAGTGGTCACCATTTTAAAGTAAGCTTTTAGTAGAAATTGCTTATGAAAAATAATTTTGAGCTGGGCATGGTAGCTCACATCTGTAATCCTTGCACTTTGGGAGGCGGAGACGAGAGGATTGCCTGACCTCAGGGGTTCAAGACAAGTCTGGGCAACTTGGGCAAGACCTCATCTCTACAATAAACCAAAAAATTAGCCAGGCATGGTGGCATGTGCTTGTAGTTCCAGTTACTTGGAAGGCTCAGGTGGAAGGATCGCTTGAGTCTAGCAGGTCGAGGCTGCAGTGGCCATGAGCATGCCACTGCACTCCAGTCTGGGCAACAGAGTGAGACTCCAACTCAAAAAAAAAAAAAAAATTTTTTTTTTTTTTTTTAGATGAGTATAGCCCAACAACCAAACAAAAGGCTTTATTTTCTGCAGATGGAGAACCATAATAGGTGAAGGGAGAAATGTGATTTTAGCGTATTCACGGATCTATATGTTCAGTCTACTTTGTCTCTTCATAAGGGAAAAGGCCAAGGTGTAAGCAGTAGTGCTGTAATTATGGCCATTAGCCATTAGGTCAGCCTCTTCCAGATATGCCATCCCCAGCTTCATCTTAAGCCTCTAGACTTGTTTTCTGCAAAGACAGCAGGTTTTTGTTGTTGTTGTTGTTATTAACATGTTAATTCCATTCCATTCCTTTGTGGTGAGGTAATGTTGGATAATTATTAGAGATCATGTTTCAAAACTGGTATTCTCATGAACTTGCCAAAACAAGCCATTTCCCTCTTGACTTTTTTCCTTCAAATGTATTGCTGCCCTTTCTCTGTGTATTTTTCAGATTAATCTAAATAACTGCAAACCCAGACTGATTTTATGTCCAAAACAAATTTTATGATGTCATCCCTTTGTTTAGATGATCAAAGTCTAGTCTTTTATAAAAAGACATTTGCCTCCCAGTATTAAATATAGCAAAGAATATTTCTTATATTTAAAAAGAAAAAATTATATTTTCGAAGAAAAGGGTTAGAAGTACAAGGAAAACTGCAAAAATGAAGTAGAGAAAAATTCATTTTTCACCAGACACAGTTACTCATGCCTGTATCCCAGCACTTTGGGAGGCTGAGGTGGATGATTTGCTTGAGCCTAGGAGTTTAAGATCAGCCTGGGCAGCATAGTGAAACCTCATCTCTACAAAAAATCAAAAGTTAGCCAGGCCTGGTGGCACACACCTGTATTCCCAGCTACTCAACAGGCTGAGATGGAAGGATTGCCTGAACCCAGAAGGTCGAGGCTGCAGTGAGCTGTGATTGTTCCACTGCACTCTAGCCTGGGCCACAGATTGAGACACCAACTGAAAATAATAATAATAATAATAATAATAATAATAATAACTCAATCCCTAGTAGTATATAAAGCAGGAAAAATACAGGACTAACTTTTACTTAAAAGCTTACTAAGTTTTTTTCACATACTTTGTCTTTATTTCTCCAATCTAACAATAGACAGGGCAGAATTGTGATTCTCATTTATAAGTTAGGAAACAGGTTGAAGTAGGCAAGATCTCCTGTGGTTACAAACTCAGCAGAGAAGCAGCTTGTATCTGTTGCCCTTCTTCTAGGACAGCTTGAGTGACTTGAACACTCAGGATCAATTGACCTTATCTATTCCTGAAACATGTCTTTCAAAAGAAACTTGTTTTTGTGTCTTAGTTCAGTACTAGAAACTAGGGACCACTTTCTTGCTCATCATCAAAATATTTTGGTACAAGAGTTGCATTTTGTGCTCCAGAAGGCAAATTTAGCAAGACCTCTCCATTCTGGCTCATGGAGATTGTGGACCAAGATTCGCAGGGAGTGTTAGAGGCCCAAAGAAGAAAACCACAGCAGTTCTTGTAGGTTTTATGCCTTTCCACTGTGAATCCATTACTTTGATGACATAATTTTAAAGTTGAGAAGTAAAAATATAAGTAAAGCTAACATTAAATAGAATACTCCTTTCCCCTCTTTAGGATTCTCTTTCTAGATGGGACTGCTGGATAAACAAAGGTGTAACTATCAGTTGTGCTAGTATTTGTTAAGTGACAAGTCTCAGCTTTCATTGTTCATCTATTTGCAAGTTTGAGACTTGAAAAACCGTACTAGGGAAAAAACATGAGGGGCTCATTCATTGCCAGTTCACATTAGGCAGCTAAGCACTTTCAAATGGAATGCATTGCTACTAAAAATATTTGTAGTTTGGGAAAATATGCTTCAATTTGACCTCTTTGACACTCTGCACATTCTGGTTTGTTGATCTCGGTTCTTCAGCAGCTGTAAAAGAGAAAAGTTCAGTAACGTCTCCTTGTGCCCTCTTACTCCATCTATGGAGTTAGATATTTGTAGGAGTTATTTATATTCTTGGTTACTCTGAACAACAAATTTTGGTTTATCAGAGGCATTTTGACATGCTATTTTTGGTGTGAGAATGAAGTAGTGAGATGAAAGAAGGAACATGCTTTCCTAGTTGTCATTATGTCCTGTAAGGAACAAGACTGTCATATTTAATTGAAGTGTCTGTAATATGCAAACGCCATTTAGTTGATGATTGAAATTGGATCCACATCTGATAACTGTAGGAGGCTTACAACTTAAATCCCACAACATGATAATATGTGATTAAGGCTGAAATGGAGGATTCAGACAGTAAATTCAGTGGGTCAGAGAATAGATGTGAACATGGGGAAAAAACCAGAGCAGATGGAGCCTGAAAGGATCTCCTGATGGCAGAGGACTTCATGTGACCTGTTTGGAGATTTTGGGAGAGAACAGTACCCTTAAGGTCAGGGTGGCACATTTCACAAAACAACCCAGATGAAATAAATTTGCCTGATGGGACCTATTTAAAATAAAGTTATCATTGATTTTTTGTTTTTGTTTTTTTTTGAGTTGGAGTCTCACTCTGTCACCCAGACTGGAGTGCAGTGGCCGCTCCCGGCCACCGCAGCCTCGACCTCCTGGGCTCCGGCGATCCTTCCGCCTCAGCCTTCCAAGTAGCCGGAACTACAGGCGCTCGCTACCACGCCCGGCTAATTTTTTGATTTATTGT
>CAUYQG010193712.1:0-14685 GCA_963574415.1 Tarsius wallacei
AAAAAAAAAAATTAGCCTGGCGTGATAGCACGTGCCTGTAGTTCCAGCTACTCGGAAGGCTGAGGAGGAAGGATCACCAGAGCCCAGCAGGTCGAGGCTGCAGTGGCCGGGAGCAGCCACTGCACTCCAGTCTGGGTGACAGAGTGAGACTTCAACTCAAAAAAAAAACAAAAAAACCCCCACAAATGCTGCCCATGGGCGTGCGGACCCCAGGTGGCCGGGGCTTCCAGGTCTCAAGAGAAAACAGAAATCTGGATTGTCTCTGAGACCTAACATTTTTGGTTTTGTTTTTCTCTGTTACCCAGGCTGGAGTGCAGTGGCACAACCACGACTCACCACAGCCTCAAACTCCTGGGCTCAGGCGATCCTCCTGCCTCAGTCTCCCGAGTAGCTGAGACTACAGGCGTGCACCACCATGCCTGGCTAATTTTTTATTTTTGTAGAGACAAGGTCTTACTATGTTGCCTAGAATGGTCTCGAACTCCTCGGCTCAAGCAATTCTCCTATCTCAGCCTCACAAATTGCTGGGATTACAGACTTTGAAGACAGAAGAAGGGACCATAAACCAGGTAAAAGAAGAAGCCATAAACCAAGATCAAGGGACACTGATGGTGGCCTTGATCTTATCTCAGCCTGGCCATCTTCTAACTTGTTTTTTTTTCTTTTTTTTTTTTTTTTTAGTTGAAGTCTCACTCTGCTGCCCAGGCTGGAGTGTAGTGGCACACTCACGGCCACTGCAGCCTCGACCTGCTGGACTCAGGCGATCCTTCCACCTCAGGCTTCCAAGTAGCTAGAACCACAGGTGCGTGTACCCGGTTAAGTATTTGATTTATGGTAGAGATGAGGTCTTGTCAAATTGCCCAGGCTTGGCCTTCCAAAGTGCTGGGATTACAGGTGTGAGTCACCATGCCTGGCCCATCTCCTAACTTTTAAATGTAAGAAATTGTTCTCACGGTCTAAAAGCCCATGAAGAAAGTAAACCATATCTGGAGACGGATCTAGCCTGGAGTCTCCCTACCCCCACCGGCCCTTTATCCCCCTACAGAAGGGAGGCTACAGTGAGGGAGGAACAAGTGAACAAGTCAGAAGGGTCTGGAATGTGCCCGACAGGCCAGATGACAGGCACATCCTGCTTACTCCTCAGAACAGCCACTGAGGCAGGAATTACCAACTCCACCGCGAGAGATGGAGACTGAGACCAGTGAGGCCAGGTGAGCTGATGGGCTGGGATGGGATGTGACCTCAGACCCAGCTGACCCCAAGGAAGAAGCCCATGGGAAAGTGCCTTTCCAGGCCATCAGACATCCTTTCCTGAATCTCGGGTACCTGCATCAGGATGCACACATGCCAGCACATCCCCAGTGTAGGCCATCCCGGGTGCACAGTCTCCATAGGAAGTGAACAGCAGAATAATGGGCCCCCATGTCCTAATCCCCAGGACCTGTGAATATTATTACCCAACCCAGCAAAAGGTGTTTTGCAGATGGGATTAAGGGTAAGAACCTCTGTGGTTCCAGCTACTTGGGAGGCTGAGGCAGGAGGATCGCTTGAGCTCAGAAGTTCAACGCTGCAATGAGCTATAATCGCACTACTGCATTCCAGCCTGGGTGACAGAGCAAGACCCAGTCTCAAAAAGAAAAAGAAAAGAAAAGAAAAGAAAAGAAAAGAAAGTAAGGACCTTAAAATGGGGAGCTTATCGCAGATCATCCTGGTAGGCCCAATATAATCACAGGAGTCCTCAAAGGGAAGCCTTTTTTCTGAATGTGACCAGAGAGAGAAGGGAGGACATAAAAGGGTCAGCAGGATATGACATTGTGACTTTGAAGACAGAGGAAGGGGCCATAAACCAAGGAATGGGGGCAATCTCTAGTGGCAATGATGGTGACACTGATCCTATCTCAGTAGACCCGTATCAAAACTCTCATCTATGGAACTGTAAGAAAATACAAGAGGGGCCCAAAGAAAATCGGAATTTATTCATAAAAAATCGTGTATTTATTCTTACATATCTAAACTTCAGTCACCTTCAAAGGCCTCTATGTTTGATGCAATACACCTATTGAGTTGTTTTCTCTACTGCTCAAAACAGCTTTTGAACTTGCCCATTTGGATGCCTTTTAGTGCTTCTGCTGTTTTTCATTTCACCTCTTTCTCACTGGCAAAACGATTCCCTTTGAGGACTTATAGGGGGAAACAAAAAAAAAGTCATTCCAGGAGAGATTGGGTGAATAGGGAGAGTGGGGCTCGGTGGTCATGCCATTTTTGGTCCCAAACTGCTGAACACTCAGCAGGGTGTGGGCAGGTGCACTCATAAATCATCCATCATGAAACAGGCAAACGCATTGAAAGAATCTGAAAAAAAATTCACTGAAGTCAAACACAGTCTCTCACAATGCTAGCTGGTCCACAGATGCCAATGGGTTCCTAGAACACTTACCTAGTGGGGGAAGCCTGTATTACAAAGGGTCCTCCAAAAGATAATTCAGGGTTTTGGGGGGTCCCCCCTGTACATTTGTTATCTGAACACAGTGGCTCACATCTGTAATCCCAGCACTTTGGGAGGCCGAGATGGGAGGATCACTTGAGCCCAGGAGTTCAAGACCGACTTGGGCAACTTAGCAAGACTTCATCTCTATAAAAAAATCAAAAAATGAGCCAGGCATGGCAGTACACACCTGTAGTCTCAGATACTCAGGAGGCCGAGGCAGAAGGATCACCTGAGCCAAGGAGTTCGAGACTGTGGTAAGCCATGATTGTGCCACTGCACTCCAGCCTGGGCAACAGAGTGAGACTCCAAATCAAAAAAAAAAAAGAAAGAAAGAAAAGACATTTGTTTCATTTTAAAACATCCGGTGCATAGTAATTTGCTATAGCAGCAATAGGAAAGGAACACGAGAGGACTTGCCAAACAAGCTGTCAGCTTATTGTCATCCAAGTCCAGAGGCATGACCTCTAAAAAAGATAAAGCAAGCAAGGCAGCCCCTCTTGTTTTCTTCTTATCAAACTGAATATTTGGGGGGTGAGAAGGGGAAGGATGGGGTTGAAGGTAGATGACAGGGAGAGAGGGAGCCAGGAGGCCTCAACTCCACTAGGAATGTCTGATTGTCTTTAAGCCCAGTGGCAGGGAGCTACAACATTCCGCATGCCTAAAGTATCTCATGATGGTTTCTTTCCACCGAGGCTGGTGGAAGGAGAAGACGCCCCTTTCGGGGAGTCCTGTGGCAGCACAGTGCACCCAGCACATCTGCTTTATTGGGCCTCCATTCCTTGTACCAAGAGAACTCTCCGAAGCCCCCAAGAACACCTGTAGCTCTCTGTTTCCTGATTCTCTCTGTGTCTGGAACCCCTAGGTGTCATCTTGGCTGTCTGCTATACCCTAAAAGGGGGGATCAAGCTAAAGCTCAAAGTTGGGGGGTTCCAGTCCCGCTCTGCCACCAGCCCCGTCCTCCACCAAGCCTCTACACAGTGGGGGGGAGGGGAAGGCTTAAAGCCAATTATTTCTCATTTCTTTTCCAGCTCTGAAAGTGTGTCTTTACATATCCTCTGCCAGCCATGCTCAGATATCAGATTCAGTTTCTGTTGTTTCTACTAACTGAATTTACATTTGCAGGAAATTATTTTTCAAGACTATCTTGTTTAAATTCAAGCCAGAATGAGTCAGGCAGCATTAACCAGCTTTCAGCTTTGACCAATGGGAGAAACTGTCATACTGACCCCACCTTTCAAGGAAAGGACTAATCAAGCAGTGATTTTTAAATTTCATTTTATTTTTTGCTACCGGGCTGCCTGAGTCTTTGAAAACCCCTTCATGTATTTATTTGCTTAATTTAATGACTGTATTATAGAAGGAATACAGGTGTTGACACCCAATTCCCAGTGTGATGGCATTTTGAGGTGAGACCTTTGGGAGGGGATTATATCATTGGGGGGCCCTATAAAGGAGACCCCGGAGAGCACCCTCATTCCTTCTGCCACATGGGACATAGTGAAAAAACGGCCTTCTCTGAGGACAATGCAGGTCCTCACCCCACACCAAATCTGCTGCCACTCTGACCTAGGACTTCTCAGTCTCCAGAACCATGAGAAACAACTTTATGTTGTTGATAAGTTACCCAGCAGGCCACACAGACTGAGACACTCTAACTTTCAATAGGGCCTGTTTTGTCTGCTAACAAGTTCTTCCATAGTTTAAAATGAGCAAACTAGTAATAATCCATACCTAAAATAACTCTATGTCTATATATTTAAAAAGCTTGAGTATAGCATTAAAATGTTATAGAGTTATACCCATGAAGAGAAATACTGCTAGCTTTACTTCCAGTTTTCTACACCACTGAAATATTTTAACACGTATACGCATTTTTTATTTCCCCCCCACCTCCACATTTATTTTTAATTTTAATTAAGTAAATAAATATCCTAACACAACTCAAGATATTACAAATACCCAGGTAGGCACAAGTTAAAAAGCTTGACTAAATTTACATTCTTTCTTATACACCAACTTAGTACCAAAAAAAATTCTCTGGATGCTTTCAAACATTGTTATTGAAAGGATTTTTTTCTTTTTTCTTTTTTTTTTCGAATCAGGGTCTCACTCTGTCACCCAGGTTGGCATGCAGTGGCACAATCACAGCTCCTGGGCTCAGGCAATCCTTCCATCCTTCTGCCTCAGACTCCCAAATAGCTGGGACTACAGGCGCACGCTACCATGCTCGGCTAATTTTTTAAATTTTTTGTAGAGGTGAGTTCTTGCTGTGTTGTGTAGGCTTGTCTCGAACTCCTGGATTCAAGTGATTCACCTGCCTCGGCCTCCCAAAGGGTGCTGGGATTATAGGCGTGGGCCACCATACCCAGTCTCTTTCTTATTTTTAAGCAGCTGTTATTTTACTTGTCCTGAAAGGATACAAAAAGTCTGTGATACTGGGCTTCCAATAGATACACGAACTCCCCAGAAGCCTGCTCTTAACTTTAACTGAGAAAGAATTGGGACTTCAGAACCAGAAGTGGCTTCCAGGGCTGGGCAGCCAGCCTTGGCCAGACCAGCCCACCCAGCCACAGACCCCACAGGACTGTGTTAGGGAAAAGTTGAACTATAGGCCTGAAATGATCAAAAAATGCCCAAGGCTGAGTGTGGTGGCTCATGCCTGTAATCCCAGTACTTTGGGAGGCAGAGGTGAGAGGATTGCCTGAGCTCACGGGTTCGAGACCAGCCTGGGCAACATGGTGAGACCTCATCTCTACAATAAAAAAAAGAAAATTGGCTGGGCGTGGTGGTGTGCACCTGTGATTCCAGCTACTAGGAAGGCTGAGGTGGAAGGATTGATTGCCTGAGCCCAGCAGGTCGAGGCTGCGGTGGCCATGAGCATGCCACTGCACCCCATCCCGGGCGACAGAGAGAGACTCTGACTCAAAAAAAAAAAATGATCAATACTCCTGAGGAAGGTTGAATAACAACTGTACATAAGCATCATTTAGCCCTGTTTTCTTCCTAGCAAACCTCTCCACAGGACTGAGGGTCCTACAACAGTCAAGCGCGGTGCCCACCCCCACCCCTGGGATCCTCTTCCTAATCAAAACTTCCTCAGCCTCCTTGGAGGCAGACCAAACAGGACACGAGCCCTGAGGGGGGTCTTTCAGTCTCCCCTCACTCTCCTCCACTTGAATGTAAGTCAACGTTCATTTAAAGCTACTTTCTAACAGGATGCATAAAATCCCCAGAGCCCTACTCAGGGAAGACCAGTTTAGAATTGGGAATCTCAGTGACATGTCTTAACAGTAGGCAAGACAAATATTTGGGGGAGGGTGAGTCAAGAACACTGTATTTCTTTTTTTTTTTGAGTTGGAGTCTCACTCCGTCACCTAGTCTGGAGTGCAGTGGCCGCTCCTGGCCACCGCAGCCTCGACCTGCTGGGCTCCGGCCATCCTTCCGCCTCAGCCTTCCAAGTAGCTGGAACTACAGGCGTGCACTACCACGCCCGGCTAATTTTTTAATTTATTGTACAGATGAGGTCTCGCCAAGTTGCCCAGGCGGGTCTTGAACCCGCGGGCTCAGGCAATCCACTCACCTCAGCCTCCCAAGGTACGGGATTACAGGCTGAGCCACCGAGCCCGGCTAGAACACTGTATTTCTTTCTTGCATATAGACAGGGTGATAAGAAATAAAACATTAAAACAAAGCTACTTGATAGTCTGGTGGTTCCGAGCTTGAGTTCAAAGGAATCCCTTATTATCACACAATCACACAGGGTTTCGGGGTCTCAAGTCTCCCTGTTGTTAACAGCTAGAGTTAGGGTCTCAATAACTGGAGGTCAGGGCAGCAGCAGAAAAGGCAACCCTGTTAAGGCCAGGCGTGGTGGCTCATGCCTGTAATCCCAGCACTTTGGGAGGGTGAAGCAGGAGGGTTGCTTGGGTCCAGGAGTTCAGGACCAGCTGGGGCAACATAGCAAGATTCCATCACAATTCAAAAAAAAAAAACTTGTTAAGGTGGATGAACGGACACATAAATTAGACATGGACTAGATCAAGCGCTGGAAATACAGAAGCAGAGGGGAGGGGACCCCGTCCCACAAGTCTGCTGTGAGCTCTGTTTTAGGTAAAAAGAAAACATCACAAGGGTAGAGTCCCCCCTCCCTTTCCACAAGGCCCAGCTGAAGCCCTTGCGCCAGAAGCCACCCATGAAAGGGCTTTTTCATCATCTGTTAGTCAGCAATAAACTCCTGGTGACACTTTTTTGTAAAACTCTTCCTTTGTACCTGGGATCCCGTGCTTTGAAAACATGCCAGATCTTGGTAGCCTTGAATTCTTGTCCAAAGCAGGATACGAACCAGTCATAAGAGCGTGTCTGATACCAAGTCAGAATGTGACAGCCAATAAAAGGCATTCTTTGGTGGCATTCAATAAGATAAATGCCTAGGTTCACAGAGCTACCAGTCAGCCCCAAACCAGCCTTCCAAAATCATAAATCTACCCATGGGCCTAAGGTTTTCTTTACTCAGTAAGAAAATACATTTGACACTGCATCGGAGGGTGGCCACATTACCATCAGGGACTGGGCAGGCACCAGACAGGAGCAGGGCAGGGCCATGTGGGGGTCAGGGGTAAACTGAGGCACTGCTGCGCCCTCGGACCCAAAGGGTGAGTTTGGAGAAGAGATGTCAAGAACTACAGGAAAAACTGCTCCATCAGTATCATTTACTAACCGCTGAGGTAGGATCTTGAAATCGGATTTTAGTTGTTCAGAAAAGAATAAGGAGCTGGGCATGGTGGCTCACGCCTGTAATCTCAGAACTTTGGATGGCTGAGGCAGAAGGCTCACTTGAAGTCAGTTTAAGACCATCCTGGCAACATACTGAGACCCTGTCTCTACATTAAAAGAAAAAAAGCCCAGCATGGTGGCACGCCCCTAAAGTCTCAGCTACTCAGCAGGCTGAGTTAAAAGAACTGCTTGAGCCAAGGAATTCGGGGCTGCAATCATGCCACTGCGCTCCAGCCTGGACAACAGAGCAAGACCCTGTCTCCAAAAAAGAAAAAAAAACTTACCATAGATGGTTATTTAAAAAGGATAACGCAATATATTACTAAGTGAACAAACACAAAACGATACTAAATATTTAAGTTATATGTATAGGAGAGAAATAGGAAGGAAAACATCACAATGTTAAATGTGACTATCACCGAGTTTTGGGATTTGATGATTTGGCTTGATTTTTTTCCTCTAATTTTTTTTTTGCTACCTTTTCTATAACAGGTTTGTATTACTCTTATAAATTAACTATAAGGGTAAATGCAACTAAAACAGGCTTCTGCACTGGTTGCTTCTTCACTGTCCTTTCCTGCCTCCATCCTACGCCAACACCGTGACCTTCCAGATGCTGCAGGGATGTTTCCTTCAAGGCTGCCATCAGGAGGGCCCCCCACAGCTCCAGTCCAGCTCTCGATGGCCACGTGAAGGGGGCTGTTTCAAGGACACCATGGACTAGATGAGAAACACCCTCATTTTCCTGATACATAATAATTATACCTATTTGTGGGGTGATGGATGTTTGGATACAGGCAGACAGTGTGTAATGATCCCATCGGGGTATTTAGGATGTCTGACCCCTAAAGTGATGTCCGCCCCTCCATGTCTATTGTAGCACTAGTGACAAGAGCCAGGACAGGGAGTCGATCTGAGTGTCCATCAACAAATGCACAGAGAAAGGAATGGCATATCTGTACACAATGGAACCCTGCTAAGCCAATAAAAAAACAGGGGGGATCCCGTCATTCCCAATAACATGGATGGAGCTAGATGCCATGATGTTAAGTGAAACACACCATTTTAAGATGGTGGCAAAGGCAGGACACTCAGAGGAGGCTTCCAGGGTCTAGCAGAAGAAGGTTAATTTTCACCAAGCCCAGAAACTTCCCAAGATGGGAAGAGGGAGGAGGGATTAAAGACAGTTCCACTGAACTTGGGAGCTGCACAATTTCTGAACACTAGCTCAGAACAGGGTGCCCAAGGGGCCCAGAGTGGTTGAGACCAACCAGAGACTATGGGGTTTCATCCAGGAACAGCCCTGAGTTCCCCAAACGCAGGCGCCTTCCCGCTCTGCAGCACCACATGAGTTTAAAAAGTGCTTGAGAGCCATCACCCACAGGAAAGGGAGTGTACTAAGGGTTGCAAGTCCAGACTGTGGGTGTGGACTGTCTGGTTTGAATCTTGTGTGGCCATAGGAACGTTCCTTGGCCAACTGACCTCATCTGGAAAATGGGCACAATTGCAATAACTCTATGTTGTAAGGGAGGTCCATGGCCCAGGGCCTGGCACCGAGCAGGTATTCAATAGGGGTCATTGCTCACTGCTGTCAGTACCCATGACCATCACCATGATACCTCCATCTTCATCAAGGACCCATGAGGCCAGTGGTACCAGCCCCTCTTTACCCAGGAGGAGGCTGAGATGCAGTGACGATTTGCTTAAAACCACACAGCTGGTTGAGCTAGAACTTAGGAGTTAAACACACCAGCAATTGCCCTGGGGAGGTGGGGAGGGCCCACGTGACATCTCATCTTTCACGAGGAGGAGTGGACAAGAGGGTCTTAAAATGCAGATTTTAGCCAGGCACAGTGGCTCACGCCTGTAATCCCAGCACTTTGGGAGGCTGAGGCGAGAGGATTGCTTGAGCCCAGGGGTTCGAGATCAGCCTGAGAACCTTGGTGAGACCTCGGCTCTACAATATATCAAAAAATTAACTGGGCACAGTGGCGCCCACCTATAGTCCCAGCTACTTGGAAGGCTGAAACGGAAGGATCGCCTGAGCCCAGCAGATCAAGGCCATAGTGACTGTGAGTGTGCCACTGCACTCCAGCCTGGGTGACAGAGTGAGACTCCTACCCCCCCCAAAAAACAACAACAACAATAAATGCAGACTTTCTTTGTGCTGCTGGGAGACCCCAGGACCCCTAGCAAACATGATAGTAAAACTGAGCCCTCTGCTAAGGTCACAGTGTAGTGATACTCAGGGACCAACACTTAAACAATGAGTTACTAAATGCAAGGTGCAACAATGCATCTATAATTTACTATTGTGCTTTTAAATATTTTAAAATGGGCCACGCACAGTGGCTCACACCGGTAGTCCCAGTACTTTGGGAGGCAGAGGCGAGAGGATTGCCTGAGCACAGGGGCTCAAGACCAGTCTTGGCAACTTGTCAAGACCTTGTCTCTACAATAACTAAAAAAAAGAAAAAATAGCCAGGCATGGTGGCACACGCCTGTGGCTCCAGCTACTTGGAAGGCTGAGGTAGAAGGATCACCTGAGCCCAGCAGTTCGAGGCTGCGGTGACCGCAAGAGTGCCACTGCACTCCAGCCTGGGCGACCGAGTGAGACTCTGACTCAAAAATAAAGAAAGAAATATAAATATTTACAAATATTTTCATAAAGGGAGAGGGAAATTCTAATACATACCAAGAATCATCTCTTCAGGGATACCCAGTTGTTAACAGGAGTGTCCCAGAGGAAAGAGAACTGGGAGAAGGAAGTCTTAGGGAAGAAGGAGGTGGACTTTGCACCTGGTGCCACGAGCACGTGGCAGCCATGCAGAATCTTTTACACATAACGTGGAACTTGCAATTCATCACTCTGGAATAACTGATCTATTCAAGACAGGGCCAAATACAGCAAGTAGCTTTCATTCATACACACACACACACACACACACACACACACACACACACACCCTACATGCACATACACACACACACACACCACTCCTATAGAAATATGAAAGCCATGTGGTACATATACACAATGGAATATTATGCAGCCATAAAGAAGGACAAACATATGAACTTTGCAGCAACTTGGATGAATTTAGAGTTGATCACACTCAGTGATCTATCACAGAAACAAAGAACAGAGTATCATATGTTCTCACTCATAAGCGGACCTTTAACAATTATAATGCTATAATAAAGGTATCAGCTGTTGTGGGAAAGTGTCTGGGGATGGGGGGTGGGATTGGCAGTTGAGGGAAACTGCTAGGGGAGGAAGGGGCATACCTCATCAACAAGGGTATCTGCATAATCAACATTTGTAACCTAATCCTGAATCGTGCCCCACATCTTTATAATTAAAAAAAGAGAAATATGAAAGACATGTGATTTCCTAAAGAATGCTCCTCAACCCGCCTTCCTTCCTATTTAGTGATATGTACTAGAGTGTGATTCTGCACTACAATTATGTTTCTATACTTAGGGGAAGTCTGGGGAAATCTACACCAGCATATAAACAGTAGTCACTGCTAGGTGATAAGAATTAAAGGTTATTTTTATCAACGCTTTTGTGAATCTATTTCTACTTTGCTACAGCGAGGAAATTCATACTTGTGATTTTTAAAAGCTTACAAATGTCTCTCTTAATACGAAAGAATTCATGGAAAAGATAACTGAAAAAGTCCCAGGGTTGAATCCAGCTGCTCGCAGTACAGCATCTCTATGTCCACAGACACTAAGAAACAAATGTTTTAAAAGTTGTGGCACTGGGCAACTCCTTCGGGTCCCCTCCCACTGTGGGAGCTTTTCTGTCCTCTTAATAAATCCTGTTTTTAAAAAAGTAATAAATAAATAAATAAAAGTTCTGGCATTGGCTGGGTATGGTGGCTCACGCCTATAATCCCAGCACTTTGGGAGGCCGAGGTGAGAGGACTGCCTGAGCCCACAGGTTCGAGACCAGCCTGGGCAACTTGGCGAGACCTCATCTCTACAACAAATCAAAAAATTAGCTGGGCACGGGGGTGCATGCCTGTGGTTCCAGCTACTTGGAAGGCTGAAGCGGAAGGATCGCCTGAGCCCAGGAAGTTGAGGCTGCAGCAGCCGTGAACATGCCACTACACTCCAGCCTGGGTGACAGATGAGACTCTGACTCAAAAAAAAAAAAAAAGTTGCATCATCACCACAACCCACACCCCCAGCCACCGTCACCAACCCCTCTTGCCTCTCCTGCTGGACCCCAGCTCCAACACTGGAGCCCTTCTCCTGGTCAGACAACACCAACTCCATCTACCCTGTGAGTCACTGTAGGGTGTCAGGAAGGGCCCAGAGCCCCTTGGGCTGTCATCAATAGCCAAATAAAGGCACTTCAAGGCCTCCTCAGCAGAAGGTGCCCAAGACACAAACTGAGGAAATGCTGCTTTCTGTTACAGGAAATGAATGCTACGCCAGCTGGTGGAATGGCTCCAGCAGCCCCCACGTCCATGCATGCTGGCTTCTGTATGTATCACATACACTGACCTTGCCAGGCCGGCCATGTTTTATTGATATTGAATTTCAAAGGCACGATTCGTGAGCCAGTCGAGTCCACGTGGTGCCCTGCAGGCATTTGGAAACAGTACGGCTTTCTGAAAGAATGCACTTGAACTAGACTTAGCCTCCCTTGTTTCTCCTGATATGTTTATATAAACCCATTTGTATTTTGCTGGATGAATCCTCTAAAGAAGTTAAGAAGGCCAATCAGTGAGATATTTACTGTGGCTACACCTTTAGTTAGTAAGATTATGGTTTTTTTAGTCTCTCATCTATATTTTTACATGTTCTATTAGCAACACGAAATGATTGGGCAATAAAAAAAAGTTCAAAAAAAAAGATAACAGGGTAACAAACACTGACCTCTGTGAAGATACCAAAAGCCAAAGGAAAATACCTCTCCCCCACCATCATAGCTCAGAATCTTAAAAAAACAGCACAAATCTGAATCTGAGTGCAATTTACCAACAGAAGGGAAAAAATACTATTCACTAAAAGGACCCAAAGAAGCACAAAGAAAGATTCCCATGAAAGATTTATCCTCATGGAAAAATCTCTGCAGAGCCCCAAAACAATGTATCAAAGCTCCCTGGGGATAGAGGCGTGGGGACAGGCATTCAAGACCTCCGGGGATGCCAAGGTGAGCCCCAGGCAGGAGCACTGATCAGATGTTCAGCGTGCTCGTAGCTGAATTTCATCAAATGCCAGTAAGTTACTGGTTCCGCTCTGCAGCTACCAAGAACAGGGTCCTTTCTCACGTCCCTCATCCCAAGGTAGGGGATTCTCAAAGGAAAAAACAAAACCCAACAGACAGCCTGAGGAGCCACTGCACTCCAGCCTGGGCAACAGAATGAGACTCCGAATCAAAAATAAAAATGTAAAAAAAGTTGCCTCATCACCATGACCCACACCCCCAGCCACCGTTACCACCCTCTCTTGCCTCTCCTGCTGGATCCCAGCTCCGACACTGGAGCCCCTCTCCTGGACAGATAACACCGACTCAATCTACCCCATGAGAAGAAATGCAGATGACCCTGGAGTCTTCAGCTGCTGTGACACAGGTCAGGTACATCAGGAGGGTCACTCAAGCCTCCCTCCCTCAGGCTCCTCTCTCTGCACACAACTCCTGTCTCAGGAGCCAGACAGGGGTGTAATATTTTCCCTCCTAAAAAGCTGGGTTCAAATGTCAACGGTCATAGAGGAGCTAGGTTTTGTGGCTTAAGCTGTTGCACAAACACCCTGCAGACTAGAGGGAGGAGTCTCCCAGGTGACAAATCCCACAGCTCAGAAAAAGGAGAAGCAATGAGATAGGGCAGGTGACATCCAAGCGTCCCTTCATCTGTGACCTCTGGAAAAGAGTTTTGTTGTGCTGTTCCCCCCAGCCACCATGGACTGCAGGCTCATGCAGGCATATGCAGGATGCCAGTTCAGAACTTGCAAACACTTCATTCACTCAAAGAAGCCCCCTCCTTCTGAAAACAAAAAAAAATGAGAGTTCCCCATCACACCGATAGAAGAATTAAACAGTAAAAAGAAAAATGACTGAAAAGATTCTCATACTTGTAATCATGAGCCTTAAACATACTCATTCAAAGCCGAGAGCAGTGGTCGACTTCTGTAATCCCAGCTACTCAGGAAGTTGAAGCAGGAGGATCACTTGAGCCCAGGAGTTCAAGATCAGCCTGGGCAACAGAGCAAGATCCCGTTTCCACCAAAAAATAGAAAAATAAACCACGTGTGACAGAACACATCAGTAGCTTCTCACTCAGGAGTCTGAGGCTGCAGTGAGCTATGATCATGCCACTGCATCAAGCCTCCAGCCTGGGTGACATAGTCAGATCTTGTTACTAAAAATATAGAGGGTACCAAAACAGAAGTATACACATTTTTAGAAGAAAAAACCATATTGAAATGGTAATAATCTATACCGATAACAAAAGATGGATACAAGTCATGTTGACTTTCACAATTATAAGAGGTGCTCACAGTGGTTTCCAACAGCGTCCAGACACTTCTAGTGACAGTAAACTCCTGCAGGACTTGATGCTGGGCAAGGCCTCCCAGATCTTCCCTTGTGCACATCACACACAGAACCAGGCGTCTCACACTCATCACAATGCATGCAGTTAGGCGTGTTGGAGGCTCTGTTGTGTACTCACGCCTCCATTGTCCTTGTACTTCCACAATGCTCTAGAATTCCAAATACCACTTCAAAATGGTCTTGCACTCCTCCGTGCTTTTGTCTAGCCTGTCACATGGGGATGCCAGCATTCATTCGATGAATGCCATCTTCTGAGCGAACATCATACTCCACATTGCTACCATCATTCAGCTCAACTTCGAAAAGTCATACATAGATAATATCTCTTAAAATGTATATACATGCTTTTGGCACCCACGGGGTGTGTGTATGTATGTATGTGTGTGTGTGTGTGTGTGTGTGTGTGTGTGTGTGTGCGTGTGTGTGTGTGTATTCATTCCATTTTGTCCACAGGATTTACTGCCTGCCTACTAGGGCCCGGCAATCATCCCACCATGGGTATCCACGTCACAGGACGTGAGTCACAGCAGGCCAAAGCAGCCTCCTGGTGGGGACAGATCTCAGGACTCACATGCCCCATGCATGACACATACCTCCTAGCTAGGGGCACGGGCTGCTGTCTCATTTAGCATTGATGCCACAGTGCCAGCATACTCAAAAGTACCGGTTGAAAAGCTACACAGTGGCTGGGCTCGGTGGCTCAGCCTGTAATCCCAGCACTTTGGGAGGCTGAGGTGAGTGGATTGCCTGAGCCTGCGGGTGTTTGTGCAACAGCTTAAGCCACAAAACCTAGCTCCTCTATGACTGTTGACATTTGAACCCAGCTTTTTAGGAGGGAAAATATTGCACCCCTGTC
>CAUYQG010193715.1:0-11037 GCA_963574415.1 Tarsius wallacei
GCCTTCCAAGTAGCTGGAACTACAGGCGTGCGCTACCTCGCCCGGCTAATTTTTTGATTTATTGTAGAGATGAGGTCTCGCCAAGTTGCCCGGGCGGGTCTCAAACCCGCGGGCTCAGGCAATCCACTCACCTCAGCCTCCAAAAGGCGTGGGATTACAGGCTGGGCCACCAAGCCTGGCCTTTAAAATGATGGTCTAGCCACACAGCGGAATACTCTGCAGCTGTCCTTTTTTTTTGTAATTGTAGAGATGAGGTCTTGCCAAGTTGCCCAAGCTTGTCTCGAACCCACGGGCTCAGGCAATCCACTCACCTCAGCCTCCCAAAATGCTGGGATTACAGGCTAGGCCACCAAGCCCAGCCTTGGGAGTTTTAAATTTCAGGTATAGAAGTATACGTTTTTATTTTAAATGTTCTTTTCTATGCTGTTCCCCTTAATGTTGGAAAGCATGTGTAATGGTGAAAAGAGGGTGGGACGGCATCGGCTCTCGCCCCCACATCATCAGCTCAGTGTCCAGTTCCCCACGTTCTCATCTCCCAAGTCCCCAGGCGCAGGTGAGGTCCACAGTTCACACAGGAAGCGGTTCTCTCCACCCACACGCGAGACACAGCAGTGCATTATTGGATGTCTTGAGGCCGATGATGTCAGAAGCTATTTTCTGTGTGATGTTATGTTCAAATAATTAATAATACTTACGACTATAATATTCGCTTTAAATTGGTGATAAAAGCAACCTGTTAGATGAGAGATGACATCCTCAGCTGCGAACAAGTATATGGCCACAGAAAAAAGCTAAGTATCTGGTCTTTCTTGGGCCACAATTCATTCCTTAGAACTCATCTCAAAGTTTTCAAATAAAAACTTCCACATGGGGAATTGCACATGGGACTTCCACATGGGAAATGAAGTATCAACTTTTCCTTCCCAGGTCATCTCCTGTCGGAAGAAAGGATTTTCCGCTGGAAGACAAGGGACTTGCTTTTCTCCCCGTTGATAAATAATGAGCAAATGCAGAACACGGAAGTTGTGTTCCTGTCAGTAGTGTGAATGCTGTCAGCACTGACCAGCTGGTCCTTGTCTCTTGTGCGGTCAAAGAAAACGGGAACTCCGGGTGCATCCGAGTTCCCAAGGACGGGAGGCTTCGATCTGCCAGGTGTGTGCCCAGTCAGAACTCCCAGTGGCAGATAGTTTTACAAACACCTTGCTCAGGCATTGCCGGCAAAGCTGTGGAAGTCCTAGGAAAGCAAGTGGAAGGCCATCGTGGCCACTTCTGCAACACGCTTGCTCTCTGCAGGTCACCCTCGCATTTTCTAGAGTTGGTAAGCACGTGTTCGAGAGAGAGCCTTCAAGTCACGAAAGACAGTGGAAATGACGGGCAGTGCAATTGTTATGATTTCTACTCTTCACCGAGGCAACACGATTATTTCAGTTGTCAAATATGCATCCGGAGGAACTGAGGGTGCAGAAGGCAGGGGAAGTGAAGCACGAATTAGCAGACAATTGTTCTCTCTTACCCGTTTGCTTCTGTCTGCAGAATCTGGGAATCCGGACGGCATTCGTTAACAGACTCTGCAGGCAAAGCTGCCAGGTCTCCACGTGTAATTGTTTTGTAGCAAACCGTGGTCAATGCCTTTTGCTTTTGTCTAACCCAGAGAGGTAAACTGGAAGGATAGTGACTTTTTGAATAATTTGATCCGATGCAATAATGTCCAGGAGTCATGAGGTGATGTCAAGGTTCGTGCAGTTCATGCCTTAGAACCGAGTTACATGGGAGACCATGTCTGAACAATGTCCTTTAAGGAATTCAGTAACTAAACCCCACTGGACGGCAGCCAAGACAAGCCTGTTGAATGCCAAATTCCACTAGAGTGGGTCATGCTATTGGAGGGCTCAAATGAATTTGGGTCATGAAAAAGGGCCTCCTTGCCTCAATAGTTGGTTTTTTGTCTGAATTATCCAGATAATTGCTTCACTTTTCAACTTTCCTTTGCCTGCATGAAGGGAGAGGCAGTTCCACTTGTTTGGCTTTGCCTTTTGTTATCACAGGATCGTGACCTGTAATTTTCTGAAATCATCTGCATAAAAATGTATCACTTTTGTGTATTTCAGAAGGAACTGCCTAATTCCACATGGTTATTTATTCCTGTACACATTTATTCACTTGTTCTTTGAGATTCATTCAGTCAACATTTGCCGGGCAAACAAAAGATACATTATCCTTATGTGTCCTGCCATCTGTTTGGAAATCTCCAATCAGCTGAAAAGTCTTTCAAGTGTTACAAAGCACCAGAGAAAAGTGAACTTTTTTTTTTCCAGAAAGTTCTCCTGAAATTCTGTCTCTCTAAAAACAAAAAGTTGAACCCTTAAAGCAAGTGTATTATTTGAAGTCTACCTAGCAACTTTTGCTGGAAAATTTCCAAGCATCAACATTTCATCTTGGCAACATTAATAAACGTTGTCTTTCTTTGACGACTGGAGTTTGCAAGTTTTCCTCTGCTGGATGAGCATTCGGATCCAGGCAACTTGTCCTTTTGCCTACAAAATTCAAGTCATTGCGAAGAATCCTAAAATATCGTGAAATGGGACACCATAGAAAGCAGGTTCTTCTTTGATTCCACCTCTTATCTGTGCTCACCCAATACTGCCTCCCAAACCTTATCAGCCCATTTGAAAAAACAAGTGACTAATACTTGGAGGTAACCCATGTGTCATAGATCTGTCTTTCTGCTGTGACATTAATCATGCCTGTCTTATCTGTGTTTTCAAGCAATAACAGCAAGTCACAAGTGGATATCCCCCAGCTAAAGGAAAAGAGTTGTATTACCCAAGGGCCAAGGGGAGAGAAGTTATATCCTTGGGGTGCTAAGGTTTACCACTTGACTTGCTGATTATTTTGAGCTTGTTAAATACGGTCAGCTGTGACCTGGTGGGGGAAGGGAAAGGGAGAGGACAGTCATATCACATGACAGTAGAACTTGGAGACTTGGTTTGCCTGGTTGTTTTACCACTCTCCAGAGTGACACCCACACGACTTCAGCTCATGGG
Organism: Tarsius wallacei; assembly: GCA_963574415.1. NCBI lineage: Eukaryota > Metazoa > Chordata > Mammalia > Primates > Tarsiidae > Tarsius > Tarsius wallacei. The sequence continues at coordinate 3,045 of CAUYQG010193715.1, forward strand.
CACGCAGAGGACAGGGTCATCCAAGGCAAGGCCGTGGGAAGATTCAGGCACTGGGTAAGGAGATGAACTGAATACTTGAAATCATTTTTAATTCCAAAGTTGTGTGAATCCCAGTTAAAATTTTAGTTTCTTATTGTAGCTTTTCTTCTTTTGTGTGTGTGAGAGAAACCATGTAAAATACAACACACATACAGAAAATTACGTAAATCAAACATCTGTGAAGTCACCATTTAGGTCAAGAATAGACCAAGGTGACCACCTCAGAGGTCTGTCCATGATCCTCAGCAATCACATACTTGCTGTCCTGACTTTTATGGGAAATGCTTCTTTTCTTTTTCAGATCTATCCCGAGTATGGATCTTTAAACACTTGGTTAATGTGCCTGCTTTTAAAACCCTTGATATAAACGGAACCATCCGCTTATGTGTCTTGCCATTTTTGTTCCACCTTTCGGTCCCTAGAATTGACCCATGCTGTTAGGCGTGGACATTGTTTGCTCATTTTTGTTCCTGGCCCCTGATGGGGTTTGATGAGTGGAGGCTTAGGCGAGTCCCGAGTCCCCTCAGCTTAGTGATTCACTGTCACTTCAGCAGGAATGACTGCTCTATGTCTAGGGTTCCATTGCAGAGGATAGAAGACCCTCCAGCTAATTTGGGCAGGCAGAGATTTGCTGCAGGTTTTTAGGTGGTTATTGGAAAGATAGACAACAAAACCTCCAGGGTGAGCTTCGTGACATTCCTCTGCCTTCCCCAGCCACACACAGTACTGGGCACCAAGGGAGAACCTGCTGCTCGAGGATTGGGACTCTTCAGGTCCTGGAGACACCTGGCCACTGCCTTGATCATAATCAGAAACTCTCCTGATGAAGAAGGAGCCACAGTCATGCAGCCACTCATGCCACAGTCTTCAGAACCATCCTATGCGTGGTGCAAACTGCCCTTGCAAGTATGAACGGCCCTTGCCTTTCTTCTTGACACCCATAACATGTACTTTTGCTAGTAATCAAACCTCTGCTGACTTGGTGGTTCAGCCCGTCACCCCAGCACTTTGCGAGGCCAAGGCGAGTGGATTGCCTGAGCCTGCGGGTTCGAGACCCGCCCAGGCAACTTGGCAAGACCTCGTCTCTACAATAAAATAAAAAATTAGACGGGTGTGGTAGCGCATGCATGTAGTTCCGGCTACTTGGAAGGCTGAGGCGGAAGGATTGCCGGATCCCAGCAGGTCGAGGCTGGGGTGGCTGTGAGCATGCCACTGCACTCCAGCCTGGGCAGTGGGGTAAGACTTCGACTCAAAAAACAAACAAACAAACAACAAAAACCTCTGCTGACATTGCCAAAACAAGACCAAACACTACCACGGCACTGCTTGCCAGCAGAAATGGCAAAAACAATGCCAAGGTTTCTGGTTTGCAGCGCCCCCAAACACCTGGAACTTCAGCTGAAGTGGGTGGGCAAACATTGTCTTCGGCTTTTCAGCCTCTGGTGTGTGGGAAAGCACACTGAGGCCAAGGATTTCACATCTGGCATCAGAATTCATCATTTGCGAATAATGAGAACATTGAAAGAAATATGATGGAACAGAACAGAAAACATCAGAGGACATCCACTCAGTAAAATTAAGTACTGTTTTACAACACACACATACGAGGTCCGACAATGAGGTTTGCGAACCATCCTAGAAAAAAAGTGCTCCCTACCTCATTGCTGACTATCACTATTGTTATCTTCAAAGTCCTCCCCTTGGGAACCTATGCACCGATGCCAGTGCCTAGCCCACCTGTCAAAGCAATTTTGGAACTCTTTTTCTGGAATGGCCATCAGAGCTGTCATTATTTGTTGAGGTCTGACCACGAAGTTTGCGAACTTGTCACATGTGCTTATGTTGGCAGCACTGTACAAATAACTGTATTGGAACGCCCTCCCTACTCACCTGATCTGGCCCCCAGTGACTTTTTTCTTTACCTGAAGATAAAGGAAATATTGAAAGGAAGACATTTTGATGACATTCGGGATATCAAGTGTAATATGATGACGACTCTGATGGCCTTTCCAGAAAAAGAGTTCCAAAATCGCTTTGACGGGTTAGACTAGGCGCTGGCATCGGTCCATAGCTTCCCAAGGGGAGGACTTCCAAGGTAACCACAGTGATATTCAGCAATGAGGTATGGAGCACTTTCTCTAGCATGATTTTGCAAGCTTAATTGTCAGACACATATGTGTATGCTGACTTGCGAGGTAAGATGTTTTTCTTACTGTAGGTTGAGTTTTTTTAAAAAGTTTGAAATCCTCTGCACTAGAAGTAGAGTAGAATAGGAGAATATACACTGAGTGCCAGTCAACCATATTCACCTCAGCTCCTATCATTGAACGTGAAATAATAAACATGCTCAATAATGAGATGCTCAGCAAATCTTGTTGGCCGATGTCTCCTAGCAATCCACCTTAGGAGTCTGGATCATCTTTTCAGCCTGCCCAATTAAGAGGCATGAGACAAAATGCTTGCAGTTTTGATCAAATCCTCTCCACAAATTCCACAAATTCAGATGAGATCCGTTACACTCTGGAAAAGATAAGATTTGGCAATCTGTGTGTTGATAATAACTGGTAGAGTGCTGTGGCTGAAACCACAGATGCTTAGGTCTAAGTCATCTTCTGGGACTCCTTTTGTGATCTTTTAAAAGCACAGACCTCGGACAACCCCTTTGGGTCCCCTCCCACTGGGGGAGCTTTCCTGTCCTCAATAAATCCTGCTTTCTAAAACAAAAAACAAAAAAACAAAAACACAGGCCTCATTATTTCACTCTTGTTTTTAAGCATTTAGTAACATCCCTTGGCCATGACCAGTGATTCACAAACTCGAGGTGTTTGTTAGAATACAGGTGCCCAGATCCTCAGGGATTTTAATTCAGTATCTTTGGGATGGGTCCCAGGAATTTGTATTTTTAGTGGGGAACAAGCCAGACTCCTTAGCATGAGCAAACCAATTTGGCCTCCCCCTTCCTCCTTCTGCCCTCCCCCTTCCTCTCGACTCAGTCATCCTTACCCCACCCCACTTCTACTCACAAAGGACTCACCTTAAAGAAACCAGTTCCAATATTGCCTCTCTAGGAAACCTTCCCTTATATGCTAATAATGTATTTGTTCAGTTCTCCATGCTTTATAATGCATTATAATATTGTTGCAGTCACACAAAATTGTAATTATTTGTCAATGTGACATTCTTCCCTACTAAAACCAGGAGCTCATTAAGTACAAGCACTGTACCTTCTTTTTTTTATATCTCCAGTGCCCAGCACATGGTGGAGATATCAACAATATTTGTTTATCAATGGGTGATATATGAATGGATGTATGGTTAGATTGATTAACGGTTGGATGGATATGACTGCATCTCTAAGATGTAGTTTTTAAAAAGATATTGATCCTCAGCAGAGATTGGGACTGTTATGGCTGGAACAGTTGATCAGGGTAGCCAATGCCTTTGGAGAACTAAGTAAATTATGGGTTAAGACAAGACTTCATGAAATTCAATGTCAGTTATCAATGGATGTTGAGTCTGGTGGGTGAAGGTTTTATTAGAAATTGAATATTGGCATAATCTCAAAATGGCTCCCCACAAAATTCTTGCCAATTACAAGAGAGAAGCAGTGACTTTATGGTGGAGAAACTTAGCAGACATCCATTTTACACAGTGAGCAACAGTTTCACTGATGGTGGAACAGATTGGCCTCCTATGTCTCTTGACATGATTGCCCAAGAAAAGCACTACACGAGAGCTTTCCTACAAAGAGATCATGGTCTGATTCTGGACATGAGAAGTCGTCAGACAAACTCAAATAGAGGAATACCTATACAATGAAAAGACAGGAAGACTGAAGGACTGTTTCAGGGTGAAGAAGTTTAAAAATCTGTAACAATGAAATGCAGTACGTGATCCTGGGTTGATTACTGGTTCAGAAAATAAAGAGTCATTGTTGGGACAGTTGAAAAAACTTGAGAGTGTTCTGTTAACTAGTTAGCAGTGTTGTATCAATGCTGATTTCTTAATTTGAAGGGTGGTACTGTGGTTATGTAGGAGAGTGTCTTTTTGAAGAAATACATGGGAGGAATTGAAGGGATGAATCATCAGGTCTGCAATTTCTGCTTAAGTGGTTTGTACAAGAATAATGATAAAATAATAATGGAGAGAGAGAGAGAGTAAAAGAAACAGAGATGGAGCAAATGTGGTAAAATGTTAATAACTGAGAAATCTGGGAAAAGAGATATGAGGGTTTTTGTACTTGTCTTATAAATTTTCTGTACATTTCATTTAAAAATAAACGACTGACTTCCACTTGTGGCCAAGATGAATAACAAGGATCAGATTTAGCTTCCTGACTCAAACAGCTGCCAAGGCAGCTAGAGTGTGTAGAACGGAGTACTCTGGACAGAGGAGAGAATTCTGGAGGTCCACAGAGAATTGCCTTTGAGTATTCAGCAGAGTGCTGATTAGCACATGTATGTGAGAAAATTGTCCAAGGCTGGAGAAAGCATTAGATAACAAATACTTAGTACTCACAGAGGGCTGGGAATGGGGTCTGTTCCAAACAGTCAAACTGTAAAATCTCATAATTAGGAGAGCACTGGGTAGAAGGGTTAGAAAAATCTTGCCTTAGTACTAAGAAATATATTACCAAGACTAAATGCTACTCTGGTTCAGCCTAACAAATCTTAAAAAGCAAGACCCAAAAGGATCAAAATGTTTTCAAGGAACTTAACTACATCCCAAAACAAAGCTCAAAGAGTATTTATAGGTATACAAAAATATCAAGGACCCAACAAGGTAAAATTTATAATGCCAGGTATCCAGTAAAAGAGTGCCAGACATTCTAAGGAAGCAGGAAAAATATGACCCACAATGAAGAAAATAATCAATCCATTGACATCTACCCAGGGTTGACACAGATGTTAGAATTATTAGACGCAGACAAGTAAAAGTTACTGTAACTGTATTCCAAGAGCTGAAAGAAATAGATATAGAATATGTTTTTAAAAAATCAGTTAGAACTAAAAACTGTACTGTCTGAGATGAAAAACATACTAGATGAGATTAATAGCAAATAAGACTTTATAGAAGAAAAAATTTGTAAACTTTAGACAGCAATAGAAGTACTCAAGATGAAACAAGGAGAAAAAAAGTATTTTTAAAGAATTACAAGAGTTTCAGTAGGTGTGAGACAAATTTTAGCAAGATAATATATGTGTTCAAGAATTCCAAGCCAGTAGAGGAAAGAGCAAAAATATTTGACAAAATAATAGCTGGAAACTTCCAAATTTGATGACATCTATAAACCCACAGATCAAACAAACTCAGTGAATTCCAAGCACAAGAAACGTAAAGAAGATGATACCTAAGGATATAATAATAAAACATTTAAAAAGCAGTGATAAATAGGAAATCTTACAGCAACCAGAGAAGAAACATATAGCATATGTGAAACATAAATGAATTTCATGTTTAGACTTGGGTCCCATCCCCAAGATATCTCAGCGTGTACATGCAAATATTCCAAAATTTTAAAAAATATAAAATATGATACACTTCTGGTCCTGAGAATTTTGGAGAAGGAATATCCAACCTGCATAGGAATGATGAACAGGCACATTTTTGTTAGGAAAATGAGCATTAAAACCACAATGAGATACCGCTATACACCAATTAGAAAGGCTAAAATTGAAAAAGACTAACCATATCAAGTGATGTTTTGGAGGAACTGGAACCCTTATAAATTATTGGTGGTAATATAAAATGTCATGAACACTTTGGAAAACAGTTTGACAGTGCCTTAAAAAGTGAAACATAAACCTCTCATTATTGTCTAGCCATTTCATTCCTAGATATTTTTCAAGAGAAAAGAAAGCATATAGTCATACAAGAACTTGTACATGAATGTTCAGAGAAGCTTTATTTGCGACAGCCAAACGTCCATGAACAGGTAAATGGATAAACAAATTGTGGTATATCCATTCTATGGAATAATAATCAGCAATTTAAAGGGATGAATTATTTGTACACAAAATAACATAACATAGATGAATCTTGAAATAGTTAAGCAGAGTAAAAGAAACTAAACAAAAAAAAGTACCATGTAAATCCATCTATCATAATAGAAAGCAAGTCATGGACTCCCGGGAAGCAGTGAGTGGGAAGAAATAGGAAGGAGGGAATCCAAAAAGATGTGAGGAATATTGACCTTGTGTCCTTCAGTTGCTGTCTACTGTCATGATCTGGTGATGGTTTCATGGGGATGTACATTGGTCAAAGACGATGCAATCATACTAACAGTACAGTTTACCATATATATTTGTGTCTCAATAAAGCTGTTTTTAAGAAAAAGCAGTAAAACAAAATATCAAAAGGTATTAAAGAGTCCTTACTAGGCAGATACTGCCTGTTCGTTGCTCACCAATGGAATCCAGACAGGCAGGCTTAAAATAGATAGAAAAACCAACAAAGTAGAAAATAGATCTATCGGTTGTTCTTGCAACAGGAGAAGCAATACAAACAGCAAAGGAAAACAAATCACCATTCTTGCTCTGGATGATGTAGCCAGAGGACAGAAGTTGTACATTAAGGTCACAGTATTAGTGGTAAACGCAGTCTTACTTGGAAAAGGCAGTCATCCTCATGTTGATCTTCAAAAGAAGTGTATCTTCAAGAAGAAAACTGGTGCTCTGAAGTGGGACCTTAGGCAAGCGGGAGAGGATGACCTGTCCCTCTGAAGACTTTGGACTGTAGGGTCTTGTTGGAGGGACATGTCATCTCTAGTTGGGCTTACTCATCCGCAGGGCATTCCTCGCCATCCAAGTAACACCTCCTCCCCAGGGGGAAGTGCAGTGAGCTATCTGTTGGGTGAGTTTGGAGATAGAAACAGTTCCCCTTCATCCCACCTTCCTCTTTGGAACACAGAGCCTTGAGGCCACATGCATTCTCCTTGGTGCCTTCTTGATATAATTTTTTTTGCAGGAACCTCCCTCAGGTAATGGAGAAATTGGCATGATGAGATGCTCTCTGGACTGATTAGATACTGTCACTTTCAGATGACTGGGTAAGTCTGTGATTCCAGTGTTCATTATTGAAAAGAGTTCACCCCCACGGATTCGAGTCAGAAATCTCCTAGATCAATTCCATCATTAAACAAGGAGACATTTTTTGCTTTCATTTGCTGACTGCTTTGTCTTATTTAGCAATTGCTTCTAAACTTTGTGAGGAAGAGAGTTATAACATACTGAGCTCTCTCAAAGACCCTAAGAAGTCTGGATTTCCAAAAGTCAAACAGAGCTAAGGGGTGTCCCATTGGTCTTTACCTCATGGAATAAGTCCATGAACTAGGGAGGAAGACATTCCGGCAAGGAGCTCCAAGCTACAAATAAGTAACTATGGTTGCAGATTTTTTTTCAAGGGCTCTGGCCTTGATTTCGTGATTTAACAGAGATGGAAACCAAGACCTCATCTTTATGTCTGTCCTATTTGAATGTTGATTGAAAACAATGTTGTCACCTAGTTCTCAGCTCACAACAAGCCTGGAGCATTAATAAAGGATTGAGTTCACAGCTTCTAGGAAACAAAAACAAACAATGACAGCAACAGCCTTCTATAGTTTGATCAGCAATATTCTGGAAATATCTCTCTTTTCTTTTTTTTTTTTGCACATTAACATTTTATTTAGTCTTACTTGTCTTGTTTATTATGTTTACTCAAGGCATTATTATTATTTTTTTGTTTGTTTTTTTAACATATTTTTTATTTTAAAATTGTGGGGTACAGTTAAGGGTTAGGTATACAAATATGCATTGTGCAGGTACCCTTGTTGATGAGGTGTGCTCCCCCGTCCCCAGACAGACATTGATTACCGTTAATCCTACCTCCTTTCCCCTCCCTGCTCCGCCCCATAGTTTGCCACTGCTGTCAATCCTTTTCTTATAGTATTATGATAGTTGTTCAAGGTCCACTT